>JAGGAS010037715.1:0-15377 GCA_017657355.1 Termitomyces sp. K1Ac | reverse complement strand
TCTAGTGTCTTTCAGATAGGGCTATCCGGTCACAAAGAGGACTCGTATTCTGTTTTCTACGCGAGGACGTTGAATTGAGCATAAGTAGGTAGCAGACCCACATCTGATGGCCGTCACTGCGCGTCATCCGGCAAACCGGGCAAATTTGATTTCATGTACATATCGTCCATAGATTTGATTCCCCTCAACAACGACGATGAAATACATACATATTTCCACGCTTTTCACGCGATATTGGCAAAATGGACCTGTCATGGTTGGAGTAGAAACTGCTGGAGGTCACTTGGTGAGCAGCTGCATTTGATCAGAAACGTACTATTTCTAGCCGTGAAGGCGATGATCTATATCGCGAAGGAAAATTCAGTGAAGCCAAGAATTTGTACCGGAAGAGGACTTGGGTCCAGAATGGAGGATATCGGCCGTTCCAGGAGTCGGGGATGGTGGTGTGCGCAGCGAGAAATACGATACGATGCACCCATTCATCGGAGCCCACCTCATGGATTGCTGCGAGATTGCTGCGTTGGTCTCGCGAGATGTCTTGTGAGGGAGAATGTCATAGAAAGCGTGAGTTTCCGTCTACTATCGGTGAACTATCCTGATATACGATGTTATTTGGCCCTTGCCTGGTTAGATGTAAGAGGTCAACGCCCTGTACCTGGTGTTTTTCCGAAAAACCCTTGTCCGGTAAAGACGCTCAGTATACTATCAATTTCTCTCTCAAATACACCTCACAGATTGATTTGACTTCAGCATCGACATTCCCGAACTTTCGTATTGACGCGCTGGATAACTCAGTAACAGCCGTGCGGTAGCAAATACCAGTACTGTAAACCTTCTTCGGACGCACAAAACACCTCGTCTTCTGTCTGAAACAAACACGGAAAGATGTAACTAGCCGGATCCTGCTTCAACGGCCAGACTCGAGCTCAAAATCCCAAATCTGCAGATCCGTGGATTGTGGTCTAAGCTTACCGTTAAGCGATCAACTGCGCTTCCCAGATTTGCTTTCGTGGGCTTCATTTGGAACAGATGGTCTCGAAATTCACCTAAAATGCAGATACAAGTCACTTATATGATGTTCTAGGTCGCTTATACGTCACCGGAGGTCCAAAAGATTCTATTGGCCCATTTTACAGGGATTTTTGGTACCTAGACCTCACCAAGCTTGACGAGTGGAAACAGCTCCATAACTATTCCATCCCGATGTCCAGCACCGGCGCCTTTCTCAATTGGAGCTTCGTAGTCTACTAAATAAAAGCCCTCCTCTTTACCGGTCGAAGACAACTAGACCTCATCAAAGAGGAATGGGGGACCATCACGATGAAGTATACTCGCAGCGTGAGGACGAGAGCCGGCGTGATCGAGAATTGGCCGTAGCCTGGACAAAGGGGGTGGTGGACTCGGCGCAGCAAATTATTTGGATAAGCTATTCGTGTTTGATGGAATGCACTGGATGCAACCTTTTCATGGAGCTGGATCTCAAGAAGAATGTATGGCGTCAGCTGACGGGGTACGTTATGCCCCCGCCCGAGAACAATCATTCGTGAGCGCGATTTCCGTACAAGGGCGGGGCGAACTTAGAAAGGGCGGCTGATGGGAATAAGCGAGGGAACGATGAGCGTGAGCCTAGTACGATGACGAGGATTTACATGAGGGGCCGGGGTGGGGCAATGAGTGGAGGGAGTTGATTGCTGTGATGAACAGCGGTTACTGGGGATGTGGGGACGATGAGTGGCCTCTGTTGCCAATGAGTGGGTTTATGTAAAATTATCTAGTTCTATGTACTAACTTGGCAAAGTACTGGGATTTGTACACCAATCAATTGGTGATGTCGAGGTGACTCTGTGGTGCAGTTCACTTAGAAACACCGTATAGATTTTGCATGTACATACTGAACTTGTTACACAGTAGTTTCACATACAGTCAATGTGAGATCAACCAGAGATATACATAGCCTAAAGCCAACGACTCAGGCAAGGGCACCCTAATTCAAATTTATTGGTTAGCTGCATTGCCACTAGAGACATCGAGCAACGTACCATGGGGTCCCACGGCGGCAGCACGACCTTCTGGCCAGACTCATAGACTTCAACGAGGGCCTTGGGGATATATGCTTTGGGTACGACGACTTGGTACACGAACCTGTTCTACGTAAGAAGGGGAGACGAAAGATGCGTGCCGACCACTCACTGTTCAAACCACGCGTCAGTCATGACAAAGTAGCCCTTGTCACCATTGGCGTCACCCCAAGAATTCTCAACCTTGTATCGGATGGGCTTTCCGTTGTCGTCCAAGTGGACACCGGAGATGACCATGGCATGCGTCATGGCAGATTCATTCATCTGAAGACGCTCAGCTTTCGTCAGGCCCAAGGTGATGTCAAATGCGAGCTCGTATTGGAATAGTGCAGTGTCCATGATACCACCAAGTGTTTCCGAAAACTTGCCAACATCACAGCCAAAGAAGACGGGATGGCCGGCCTTGATCGTCTAAGAAGCCGCGATTTATTCAACAAGACAGTATGGAAGAGACGGAAAAAGTGACCTTGACTACAACGGCCTTGAGGTTCTCGATTTCGGTGTTGACATCTAGAATCCATGTGAGCTACGAAACATGCTGAAACAGACAAACGGACAGAGGACCGGACGAGCTCCCCAGACATTCCCAAGCTTGTCGACAGTGTAAAGTGTGGAATATGGGTTGCGGGGGTCGTTTATGAGAGAGAAGGACTCGGAGACAGGATAAGGCTTGGAAACAAACGTCTTGGCGAACTCAAGTGGAGTGCCCTGCCACTTGCCAAACTTGCCGTCGGCATCTGTGTACTCCCAAGTAAATGTCTCATCAGCGACTGGGGGAACGCCAAGGGTTGCAGTAAGGATAGTGTAAATCTCCTTGACGAGATCTTCCTTCTTGGCGCGGAGAGTGGAGAGAAGGATGTCTTCAGGGACAAAGGAAGCACGCAATGAGGAGGAGAGACGGCGCAAGATAAGAGCATGTTCACGGAGCTTGGTCTTGACAAGGGTGTTGAGAGGACCAGAGAGTGATGAGTGGGTGGACTCAGGAAAAATGGCCTGGGGAACAAGACCGTAGCGCTCGACAAGGTTGACGATCATGTCCCACTGGCCGCCGTCGCTGACAAGGTCGCCGGACAGGTGATTGATGAGACGATCGTCAATGGGAAGGTCAGCGTGCTGTATGGAGAGCTCAAGATAGTAGTTGGCCTTGTTTAGTTTATCCCAGAAAAAGAGATAGGACTGTGGCATAAGTTATAGTCATGAGAATATGTGTTTAAATATAGCATTGTAGCTCACTTGAGATAACTCAAAGTCTTTAAGTTTGAGAGCCTTCATTATAGGATAACGAAAGATGTTAGTAGAGGCAAATATCCAGCAACGACCGCTGCTTCTCTGGTTAGTGATGGGGCCTGTCTTGAAGTCGATGACATTATTGAAGATATGGACATCAGAAGTACGGGCAGCACGAGAGGTGAGAGTAGTGGATATATTGGAGTGCTGAAGAACTGTACGTGCCAGGACGGTCTTGGGGTCACTAGCTGCGTCAGATTCCCAGGAGGCAATGGTAGCCTTTGTTAGAGAGCCGTCTTGGGACAAAGGAGAGGTGATACGGAGAGAAGCGACATCGGCAACGAGGTCTGTAGCCAAAACACGCTTCTCGTCGTGTTTTGCGGGGGTGGGAACAGCCTGTTGCTTGGACGGAGCGGAGCCCATGGTAGAAGGAGAAAGGAAGGTTATTTATGTAGAATGTCATGGTCGTGAACCTGAAATATGAAGTCGCGTGACCCAACTGGACACACACAACGACCTGCCGCCATGTCGCGTCTGCTCACCTTTCTTGTCGTTCTCTTTGCCGTCGCTGCCGCCTTTTATCAACTCACCCTCAGGCCTATTCTCAAAAAAGCTGGCCTCTGGCGCATACTAGACTCCCTTGCCAATGACCGTTGCACTTCCGTTCCTGAACTCCAAGCCTGTGAAAGTACATTGCACCTTCCATTCCACTGAGTCTGCTATACGACTGACCGGCCTATAGAAATCGTTTTACATCAACCTACAGGCCTCTTGTACCTCGCATGTTCTCTACCTTCCAGCAGGACATTTTGGACTCCTGGAACAAGCCGTCTCGATTCAGACCATGCATCCTTTGATGACTATGTTGCCACCTATGATCCAGCCTCGAACCGCGTCACTCGCCTAAAATTTCTGAATTTTAACAGCGCACGAGGGTTCTCAGCCCACGGAATGGACGTTGTTTCCTCTTACTTGAATCCTGATGAGCTTTTCGTCTATCTCATCAATCATCGAGCACCGCTTGCCAATCAGTCTGCCCGTGATGTGGGTGCGGACTCCTCTGTCGAGGTCTTCAAAACAGTAGTCGGCAGCGACTCTCTTGTTCATATCCGTACTGTCCAAGACCCTGTCATTATCTGTCCCAATGATCTGGTAGGGTACCCAGATGGTCAAAGCTTCTATTTCACCAACGATCACGGCGAGAAAGTCGGCTTCGTGCGTCCCGTTCATTCATAAGAAAAAAGGTGCCTAACTCCTGTTATGACAGATACGTGAACTTGATTTACTTGGGCGGAAATCGTCTTCCGTCGGGTATTGCCACGCCGAAACTGGATGTAAGCATGCAATCACCAAGATGCAAGCGAGTAACGGCATTGCACGAGCCCAAAATGACACTTTCTATGTTGTGAATAGCGTGGCTGGCGCCATAAGCGTCCTCGAGAGACAGTCAGATGACACACTTGTCATAACAGATACGATCCTGACAGGTGAGCACTAGCTCAGGTTTTTGTGTTCCCTTATCCGGACTTGCATTGTAGATCGTAGTTTGGACAATGCCTCTATAGATTCGGATGGCGCTCTCTGGGTTGCAGGTGAGTCTGCTTTTTCAGTGACAATTACTGAAGTTGCTAGCTTCTGTTTAGGGTTTCCTGAAGTATTTACTCTCTTATTCAAGCATTTTTCAAACCCTTCTATACCAGCACCATCCTCCGCGCTACGGATGACCCTCAATACGGGATCATCTTCGTTCTTTGGAGAAAAATACAAACTGGAAAAGGTATTTGTCACCAATCATTAAAAGTTCAGGCTGATGACACAAGTTACAGGTTTTCGAGGACGATGGAAATATAGCCTCGGGGACGACTTCTGTGGTACATGATGCCCAGCGACATCGCCTCTTTTTGCATGGTAAGTCCATGATTTCCCTCCTTCGATGGACAAGACGTTCAACATTTCATAAGGCCTATCAGCACCTCATTTGAGCATTTGCCTGATATAAACTAAAAGTTACCGTGCGACGATTTCTCAAGGTCTATATTTGTACTATGTAACTTTGTAAGCCGGTCATTCATAAGTAGTTGACCTGCAGAGACGTTCAACTGCATGTATATCTGTATAAATAGTATCTTCTTCCTCACAGACCTATATGTCAATGGCTCCGTTTCATACAACGTTTTGTCGGCGCCAATTTTCCAGTTCAGCCAATGTTGTCATCCCTGTTGAATCACGCTGCTGAGTCATCAGCAGCATACGTCCCACCCTGTCCCACCAACCCTAAGTACTCACCTTGTCTTTCCGCTGACTAGACTCGCTCATCTCTTATCCAGGCTTTGTTGACGATTCATGCCTGAATATGTGTATGCACTGCATGACTTTACGCCCGAACATGAGGACGAAGTGTCTTTCCATGCCGGCGAGCGGATAGAGGTCGTCGAGAAGGACGAGCAATACGGTGATGGGTGGTGGCAAGTGCGTTCTACTAAGTATTTTCCATAATAATACACGTCTATCATACTCAATATACTACTCTTACAATAGGGACGTAACCTCGCAGGCCAAGTCGGTCTCTTCCCACAGAGCTATACCACAAATGCCCCGCCTGAATCCATCGTGCCGTCTACATCTACATCTACATCCACCACAGAGGTCATACCAAGTGATGCTAACATCCACCCAACACTCAATTCTCTCCAGGAGGAGGAAGATTCCAAATCTCCCACCCCAGCTACTACCGACATCGTTGCGCCTGTACCTCAATCCCACGCTCATGTCATCTTCCTCAACGAACAGCAGAACACTGAATTTGAACCCAGAACTGAACCAGAGACGTCGGCGTCCATACCATTGCACCAACGCACCATCTCTAGCGGTGAAGAAGTCATGAAAGCCACGATGACGGATGTCCAAAAAGCCATCGAGCAACTCGGGCGGTCTAATGCTGCAGGTGATGAAGCTCGGAGCTTCAGTTTTGCCAGCTCCAGAGGGGATGTCACAGAGGGAGAGACTGACACCGAGTATGATATGTCTGATGTTGATGTTGAACCGAGCGCCAATGGTGGGGAGACTTGGCATAAGGGTGCTCGTACGAAGCTTGCTGAGCGGGCGAAGAGGGCTGTGGAAGAGGCTGAAAAGCTTGAGGCTATGATGAGTGATCCTTCGAACCGGGCGGCGCCGCCGATAGAAGTTGAAATGAGCGATGAGAGTGAGGGTGAGGAGGAGTATACAACGCATTCGGGTATATTTACCAGGGACCATCCGCATATACCAGAAGAGGAGGAAGATGAGGGAGAGGGAGGGGTGGATGGTGTCAATCCATCGCCGGGGTCGGAGGATGATCCGTTGGTCAAGGCGGAGACGACAAGGACGGTATCGGAGGAGTTGGATCCTGAACCACAGACTGCTACGGCGACACAGACGTCGTTCTCTGCGTTCCATCCTCCGTCGCCTTCCCCCGAGCCGGAACCCCAGACTCAACAGCCTGAACTGCCAGTGGAGTCGAAAAGGAGTAGTAACAGCAAGGAGGAGTATCATGCGACACCCACAGAACAACAATCTAAGCATAACAGCGTCGCTTCCACTGCATCTACGCGTCCTTCAACCTCACAGCCGCCGCTCACGGCTTCGTCGGTCCAGACGACGCTCGTCGATGATCAAGCAGATATTCAGAACAATGCCGTCAAGGAAAAGCATCCTTCAGAGTGGGACGTCGGTGATGTCATTGAGTGGCTCAAAGGACGAGGATTTGATCAGGATGTTTGTGAGAAATTCACCGGTACGCTCCTCATTTTGATGTCGAAGACCTATCATCTATAATTCGTAGACAGAACAGGAAATAACAGGTGATGTCCTTCTCGAACTCGACGTCAATCTCCTCAAAACCGAGTTGGGCATAATGGCGTTCGGCAAACGCATGCGCATCGCAAACGCGATCACAGACCTTCGTCGGCCTTCCTCTGTAGTCTACTCTGACTCTGTTGCTGGCCCAGGCTTGGTGTCTCTGCAAAGGTCTCCATCATTGTTTGCGCCCCTTTCGCCGTTGAGTATTGCCCACTCGCAGGGTGCAGCAGGACAGGGGCAGCCAGGACCAGGGCATTCAAGGGGACAGAGTCAGGCGCATTCAACCCATTCGTTCCCTGGTTCGGGCTCCGTGGTGGGGATGGGGCACGTCTATAATTATGCGCCAGTGTCCGGGAGTCCGATGGTGTATGCGAATGGGAATGGGGGGTATGTCGAAAGTCCGGATGCGATGTATCATGTACCACCTGGTGAACAGTTGCAGATCCAAGGGCAGGGTCAGGGTCACCTTGAACCAGTGGGGATGGGGATGTCGGTGTCGGCGCCTGCAATGGTGAATAGGAACGGGAAGAGTAATGTGAGTTTTCTGTCTTTCTATGAAGGAGAGAAATGCTGAAATGGTCTACAAAAGGGACGTCCCTCGCACTTGATGCTATCGCCGAGCGATGGGGTGTTGAAGACGACCGCGATCGCTGTGTCAGATGTCCAGGATGAGGAGGATCGGGAAGCTGGCAGTGAAGTCGGTCACAACCTCATGATCTTTGTCCGCATCTACAGCTCTAACCCACCCACAGGGTGAACCAGAACCCACGGGAAGCATGCGCCGTCGCCGCCTCTTCGGGCGCTCGTATGACTCCAACAACAGCTTGAAGCTCGAGTCTTCCTCTCGACATTCGAGGGACGGCTCGATCAGTGGCAAAGGTTCCTTCAGTGCTGGGGCATCGCCGACGGTACCTGAGAATGGGAAGAGCAGGGACAAAGAGAAAGAGAGGGAGAAGAAGTCGAAGAAAAGTGGTGATAACACAACGACGAAAAACACCGGAGATCGGTTGAGTATTTTTGGGAGCACGTTTGGAGGGACATTGGGGAAAGGGAGGAAACCCCCACCGAAGTACAATAAGTTTGTTTCATTTTTTGTGTTGTATTGATGAATTGAGCTGATACATGTGTATAGTGCCATTGATGAAGCGAACTCGGATCACTCCCCGCTCTCGTTTTTTGGACTTACGAGCAGCTCACGTAAAGTTTCTGACACTGTCTCCCACCGTGACAAGGGGAAAGAACATTCTACCACATCCTCTGGTGCCGCTACGCCCAAAACCAGCACGCCCAAGCCATCTACACCTAAGAGCTCCGGCAAGGAATCTCGGGACCCCGCGCTGCTTAGGAAACGCACATCATCTGCGCCTGCGCCGCCAGTGAATCTTCCTGTGGCCCCGCTTAAGCAGGGACTGAGTATACTGGAACAGATTGGTGAGGCTGATCATAAGGGTTGGATGAGGAAGAAGGGGGATAGGTACAATAGTTGGAAGTTGAGGTATTTCGTGCTCAAGGGACCGGATTTGTATTGTTTGAGGAGCAATAGTCCCGTGGTATGTTACTGATGATCTCTTAATGGTTTGATTTACTGATGGCGTTATGTGAGTATAGGAGACCAAGATCAAGGGATATGTGAATATTCTTGGGTATAAGGTTACGGTTGATGAGAATGTGAATCCGGGACGATACGGGTTCAGGATTGATCATGAACAAGACAAGACCCATTACTTTAGCTCCGATGAACAGTCGACAATTCGCGATTGGATGAAGGCGATAATCAAGGCCACTATTGGACGGGATTACTCAAGTATGTCTTTTCCTTTCCTTACTACTTCCTTGCTTTGCAGTACTCACGTTCGCCTTCAGAACCTGTCATTTCGTCTTGCAACATACCTACCATCCCTTTAATGGTCGCACAGGCGATGAACCCCGCACCCAGACCACCCTCACCCGGTGCACGCGCCGCCACACAAAAGGCATTGCGACGTGAAAATACGAACCAGCTTTCAACGAGGGATGCACGGGTTCTGATGGGGCTTCCCTCGGCTGAAGAGGCTGATGAACACCCCCGGGTTGATCTCACGGACCAGGCTGTGGCACCCTTCTTATCGCCTTCACAGAGGTCACCCACACTTGTGCCTGTGAGGCCTGCGAGGGAGATGAAAAGAATTAGCGCCAAACACACTGTATGCTTCTCATTTCTACCTGTTACTCACCTATCTGAATGATCTCTCTACAAGCCTGTCACCGTATCGGCAGAAGATTCTGCCCTCATTGAATGGGCCAATTCTCACCTTCCTCTCTCCCTCCAAATAAGGGATTCCACTGGTTCGATCTGTGGTGGCCTCCACCTCCTACGCATCGCCGAATCCATCAAAGGCAAACCGATTTCTCCTCCCGTTCTCGATTCTGCATTTCCACAAAATCCAACTGACGATCAAATCGACGGACTTCTACAGCTGTTTGATTTTTTCCTAGAAAACGACGTTAAGATGGGAAGCGTGAGCATCAACGATGTGCGCCAGGGGAGGCGCGACAAGATCACACAGCTCCTGAGAGCATGTCTGCATAGTACATGCGCAACCACGGTACGTACTGAACTCATAAACGCGACCTTCAGAAGTCGCCTATGTCCCTTTACGTAGCGCAGGGTCAGTGGCCTCTCGTTCATAAAATTCTTGTCTGGAATTCGATGGCGGGTGTGATGGAAATCGACGAAAAAGTGCATATCTATGCATTCCTTAGAAGACAATACCATAATAGTGAAAAAACGCGCCTGCTTATCCGAAGTCTATCAGTACACGATACTTTCCGCGGATGCAAAGTTCAAACCCAAATCAGGCGTAACGTATCCACATCGGTGACTTCCATCATCCAGTAAGTATGTAGACGAGGCCTTGAGGAGACAATACTTTTACCCGAGACGAAAGAAGGTGATGTCCCTGATATACTCATGTATAAAAAGGTCAGAGTCGCAAGCAATCATCATAACGTTCCTCTTCAAGTTTTCGCGCATAACCATCTTCTCACCATGAGTTTCGATTTGTTGGAAGTTCGTCCATCACCTGTTCTTTCGTGGAGCTTACTTATCCGGTATTGCTCAAGCAAACGACCCCAGGCTTAGTATGCAGTTGGACCCATTTTGTGCATAATTACCTTTTTGCCAAGGGTTTCGATTTGTTGGAAGTTTGTGCATCACCTGTTTTTTCCTGGCTACTTATCTGATATTGTTCAAGGTAACGACCCCAGGCTTAGTATACACATGCCTTGGGGGGTTTGTGGTCGCGGTAAGTGTTTCGATAAACTCTAACACGCTCCTTCTTTATTCTCTTGACATAGTTCTCCATGTTTTCGCTGATAATCAAGGAAAGAGTAAGCTCGCCACACAAGCAAAATTCAGTGGCGAAGTTCGTATCTGATAGTCATGTGAATCTAGCTCTACATTAACGAAGTCGTGCTTGGAACAGCCTTTGGTATAGCCATAGGACCGTACGGCGCAGATGTATTCGATCCGCGATCTTGGGGTACCTATACCACCTTCATAACCCGCGAGGTAACACGCGTAGTTCTTGCCACTGGCCTCTTTGCCATTGGAGTCGAGCTTCCTAAATCATACATGGCCAAACATGCAAAGAGTCTCCTCGTCATGGTCGTACCTACTATGGCCATTGGCTGGGTTATCGTCGCTGGCAAGTCAAGCTTTGCGCTTTATTTCGCTTTCCGCTGACTGTATGTAACCCACAACTCAGGCGTCTTAATCGGTCTATTCCCGAGATTGAGTTTCCTCTCGTGCCTTGCTATAGCTGCATGTCTCACCCCCACCGATCCCATCATTTGTGCTGCTATCGTAGGTAAGTATTACGCTACGGTTAAGACTTCAGAGCGTTTTAAGACCTGCTTGTTCATTAAGGCGGGAAATTCGCGCAGAGACATGTGCCTCTTAACTTGCGTCAAATCCTTTCGGCAGAATCTGCGGCGAATGACGGGCTCGCATTCCCGTTCTTGACAATGTCACTCTACCTCATACTCGACAGGACTACAGAGGAGGCCGTCGTTCATTGGGTTCTTGTGGGATGGTTTTGTGAGGTGATGCATTTTGATTGATTTCGTTCTTCTAATCCCTCTCCCAGACCAAGTGATTATGGGCACGGTCATTGGTGCCATTTTGGGGCTCATGTTCTCTCACTTGATGAAATTCTCTCATCGACATGGGTTTATTGACCGTGAATCATATGTAGCGCAATATCTTGCCCTTGCTATCTTCATCACGGGTATCGTGAGCACAATCGGCGGCGACGACCTCTTGGCCGCTTTTGCAGCAGGTATCAACTCTTCCCCCCTTTGGTACTGACGCTCACAACTAACCTGAGAAACCATACAGGCAGTGCCATCTCATGGGATGGCGAGTTCAATTACCAAACCGAGGGCGAAGTGTTCGCATCCGTCATTGACCTCGTTTTGAACTGTGCTTGCTTCATATACATCGGTGCTTGGCTTCCATTTGAATCTTTCAATTCCCCCGAACTCGGGATAACCCCTTGCCGACAGATTATTCTTTTTCTTGCTATACTTGCCCTTCGCCGTATACCAGCTATGATGGTACTCTATCGATGGATTCCGGAAATCAGGACTTGGCGTGAGGCACTTTTCTCTGGTCATTTTGGTAAGGTGTCAAAAATACTTCCGTCTTGTAACTTGACCTCATAAACCACAGGTCCTGTAAGCTTGGCACTGTTTCTTTAAGTTTTCTAGTCACATCAGTTTTCCAGATGGGCGTTGGTGCAATCTTCATATCTTCTTTAGCTTTGCTCAAGCTACCCGTCGCCCAAAGTCCGCCTAGAAACGAGCAGGAACTGTTAGCAGCGTATCTCGAACCGATGGTTGCCTTCATTGTCCTCTGCTCTATCATCATTCGTAAGATGACATCCCCCTGTATAGCACGTTGCTGATCTTCCATTTCGCAGATGGATTATCCATCCCCTTCTTCTCTCTGACCAACACACTTCCGACTATGTATGATAAAAATTCAAGACGCCTCGATGAAAGCACCCATTAGCCACGCATTCGTTGACCAAGCTACGCACGCAGTATAACTAACAAACACAATTCCCGCGCACTCAGGGAACGGGAGCCGCAAGATAAGCCTGAGGTCGCCACGACACAGGGATTGAGTGCCAGAACGGTTCAATTCCCAACAGCCCAATGACACAGAAGGATATTGGAGTTAGGTACAACGCTATTACTGCTTTGGTCTCTATGCGTGGGGGATCGATGATACTAAGTACGACTAGTAGAAATATAAAACAAGGCACGTGCAAATTGTACACGTCGTTGAGGCTTTGAGTAGTCCCTAAACAAATGAACGAAGCTACTCGAATGGGTTTGTACGGCCTGACTATACATAGATGTCTGAGTAATGAATGACCTGCAGACAAAGAACGCGTGCATACCTGATAATCACCTCCTCGTTCTGGACCCTCACTACATCCACATAGCCATTCATGCCACCATACAACTTCCTGTGGAGCTACTGTTCGGGCTGTGTCCGTAGACCTCGATGTAGAAAGAGGAGATGTTGGGCTTGGTGCTGTATGTATCGGAGGGGGTGTGCGGGGAGGAGGAAGGCCTAACGGCATCGGGGGCCCAGGGGGCACTCGCTTCGCAGGACGGGGCGAGCGAGTTGCGTGAGGTCCTGAGACGGGGTTATCGGTCGATGACTTCACTTCCGTGGCTGATTTGCTTTGAAGTGGGTCGGCGAAAGGAGACAGTAACTCTGAAGGATTAGCAAAAGGATCCTGAGGGTCGGAGTCTCTGGAAGGGGTTGGACTAGGACTAGGACTAGGAGTAGGGGTAGCATTCAAGTCGTCTATAGCAACAGAATTGATGTTCTCTTCGGATTGGAGAGCGACATGGTTTCCGAGGCTGGAGTCGTGTTGATATCTCGGACCTTTGGCAGACCAGAGAAGACTCGCTGTTCTTGACAAGTTTCCGACGAGCGAGGGCGTAGGCTGAACCGATTCGCGTGCAGATTTACGTCGCTGCCGTTCTGCGGCGTCCCACCGCCGAAGATTCTGTAAGGCTGATGTGAGCAGCAGGCCTTCCGCACCGCAACAAGTAGCCTACCTCCTCTACACGACGTGTTTCTGCTACATCGTCGTTGGTGGGTGGGTAGGTTGGTGTTTGTGGGAACACAATGGGCTCAGGATCTCGGAAACCATCATAGCCAAGGTCGACCTCTTTTTGCTTATCCTTGGCGAGCAAGCTGCACTCACCAGGGGTTATTGGAGGCGTAGGAGGCGGAGTAGGGGGCGCCGGGGAGCTGGAGGATCTGGGAGACATGAGGGTTGTGGCAGAATTGATTACCAAAAGGGATTATTGAACAACTCAATTTGTGTATGTGACGCAATACTGCCGCCGAGGGTATATAAACGCTACATAGATTCTATAGTCCGTAGAATGTAATCTACACATAACGAATCCACAACTGCAGGCTTGTCAAAATCGATTGTCGACCCGTCTCCCTGACATCATCAGTCCATCGTCATATTCTGAACTTCCGTCATCTGAAAGGTAGTGTCGCAGCCCAGAGGCTTTCGGCGCTGCATGTTGCAGAATTGGCGCCTGCGCATCATCTGTAAAAGCCCCGTCACGGCTATACATGGTGCTTCGGGCGCTGTTCCCGTTTCCAGGCAGTGAGAGGATGGACGCACGAGCGGTTTCCCTCATCTGCAAGAGATTTTGATGGAAAGCATTCTAAACAGATTTTGAGAACAAGGGCGAAATGAATTGTTGGGGCACAGTACCTGTTCACGCCAGTACTGGAGACGTTTCTCTCGCTCTTCGTCGCGTTGTTTCCTATGGGTGAAAAAGAGAGCAAAGAGAGTACCAAACATTCCTACGACCCAATCAATATTGGATCAGAGCAGAGCAAGACAAACAAACATCACCTCCAAAGATCCCGAGACCGACAACGACGTAGACCCAGATCGCAAAATGATGAGGGACGGATTCGCTAACACCACAAACCCCGGATGCTAAGCAGTTCCACGACGAACATCTGCAAAACGACCATGAGAACTTTTTCGCATTTGAGCGAGCCCGTGGTTACTCTTTATCGGCAGTACAAGTATCTCCGAGAGCTTTCTCATTCATACAAACTTGCTGCGCAGCATCACAGTAGAGTCCGATATGGCAATCACCTCTGTGTAAAGCTGAGTACCAGAAAACGATTGGAGAGAATTGATTTCAACGCACCGAGAGACAATATCAATGAATTCAGAGTCGGCGCCATATGCAATGTATGCTGTGTTCTCAACAGTACAGTTCACGCCAAGGGTCTTATTAGCCCATCTGTGGATTTGAATAAATAGAACGATTGCAAGAAGAAACAGGTACTCACAAGCATACAAAGTTGAGACACACCGATCCATTGACATTGAGGCCACGGCCCGTGGTGTCAGCAAGCTCCTTGAAATTGGGAGGCGGCTCGCACTGGTCTGAGCAAGGGGTCAATCGTATCTAAAGAAGTATAAAACTTGGCAGATTTACCGTCACGATTGAGCTGGCAAGGGCTGCCCACAGGAAGGAGGGCTTGACATTGATCTTCTTCATCGGGACAAAATTGGCCCTTGGGACATTTCTCGGGAAGCTTAGCCCCGGGAGTGTAGCCAAATGGAAAGTCGTCCTTTCTGCAGCCCTTCGGTGTACAGGTTCCATTGGAAGAACAATATGTCTGTGAATTGCATTCGTCCCAGAACTGGTATGTGCCCGCCTGGAGACGGTTCTCACCCTGAGTGCAGGGGTCGCCAGAATTGAGGGATCCAGCATTGACGAGGGCACATGAAGAGAAGAGAAAGAATGTGAAGGGCAAGAAGTGCATTGATTCCCTTGACAAGGTGCTAGCGGGTCATCTTTTCGTGCAACCGGTGATGGCCGTTATTACATAAGGTTCCTTCGTAATAAATAATAAATAATTATTAGTCGCATTTCGCTATGTATGCATGCATTCAATTCGTCGGATAATGAACGAACGGGATTCCAGAATAGCGGCAGACTCCTAAAACCAGTCGCTCGAACCGCTCGTTTTTGCCACGCAATGTTACATGTACAATTATTTTTTATCCATCATAAATCAAAAACCAAACAATATAACAAAGAGGCTCAACTTCGGTTGAGCGACTGCCTCTGCAGCTATTCGCTCGATGAAAGTTTTCTCTGACGGTTGGAATAGTGTTTAGC
>JAGGAS010037714.1:3375-13397 GCA_017657355.1 Termitomyces sp. K1Ac | reverse complement strand
ACACACACCTGCTGTAGCTTGAGATTGGTTCCCTCGTCTGCCATGCGCTGGTGGCGAAAACATAGCTTGCGGGGAGCAGAATGGAGAGGAGTGACCTCTTCGTGGAGGTGGGGAGGTGCGGGGACGTCGTGCTCTGCAGCGAGCTTGGGTGCGGGGAGAGTGTCGCAGACGTAGGACTCGGGTGGACTGGCAGCGGACATGATGGTGTTGGGATAAGAAGGCGACATGATGGGCGTCAAATGTCAAAAGTTATTTGCAAGGTTTGAATCTCTGCCAAATCTCGCGCCACATGTCGCAATTTCATTTCCAACAAAGCACGCAATTGCAATCTCATACACACAAATTCAATTCAAGATCACTATAGAACAAACAATCGCTTTCACATCGATCAATACAGAACATCCTCTCCGTCAGTCCAGCGTAATCTTCAGTTGCTCAACAGGTATGGGCACAAAGTTGTCCAACACAATCCCCCGTGAGGCCAGCTCCGGTTCACAGTGCGGCGGAACGAGCTGCCGGATCAAGTCCGGGCGCACAGACAGCTCTGCACAACATCCGTTAGTCATTTTTCATACTTAAAAACACAAGCATTCACTTACCCTCCCGTGAAAAGTCAAACAGCCTCGGGAAGTCCTTCCCGTTCGGCATCCGCTGGCCCTCGACCCGCAACTCGTCAAAGAAGGGGTGCACCATCGCCTCCACCGCACTCAACCGCGCCCCTGGTGTGTATTCCAACAGCTTGGACACCAGGTCTATTGCCTCCGGCGCTGTGCGGGGCCGGAAAACCTGACAAGGTATTAATTTAATTCCGCACTAGTTCCGGGACCTCGACACCTACTTTTGAGAATGGGTGTGGTTTGATTTGTGGAAACTTGTGTTCCATGTAGTTGGGATTCATCGTCTTGATCTGCTCCCTCGAGGGTGTTCCAAGCACCTTGATGATCTCCACCAATTGATCGATACCGCTCTCTCCTGGGAAGAGAGGCTGGCCTAGCATCAGCTCTGCCATGACACATCCCGTCGACCAGATATCTATGGGCAAGTGTAAGTACGTGAAACAACAAGGACTAAGAGTCACGCGCGCCGCGCACCAATGTTGGTCGTGTAGTTCGTGGCACCAAAGATGAGCTCAGGTGCACGGTAGTACCTCGAGCAGATGTATGAAACATTGGGCTCGCCAGCCACGAGTATCTTTGCTGAGCCAAAATCGCAAAGTTTAAGTACACCCGTGGCGGGATTAAGAAGCAAATTCTGCGGCTTGATGTCTCGGTGGCAAATGCCGACAGAATGGATGTAAGCAAGGGACCGCAGCAACTGGTACATGTACAATTTAATTTGAAGCATAGGCATGGGCTGCTTGAGCTTGGCATAATGGCGACTGGCACGATAGACGGTTTCTGGAACATATTCGAGAACGAGATTGAGATAGACTTCGTCCTTCTGTCGTGGATATGAAAACAGCAATCACTCCACGAGCCGCCAAACCGCACCTTGTCCCCATTAGAATAGAAAAAAGCCTTTAGATCGACAACGTTGGGATGAGACACAAGTCTCATAATCTGGAGCTCGCGGTTCTGTGGAAAACGTAAACCATCGTTTTCCGTGATTGATGGAGAAGCCAAAAAAAAACGAACCTTGAACCGCTTATCCTGCAGGACTTTCTTGATTGCGATGTCGTCACCCTCCTTGGTTGACCCAGCAAGCCTGGCCTGGAAGACAACACCGAACGAGCCGTTTCCGATCACTTTGCAGTTCGTATACGAGAGCTCCCTTGTCTCGGCAGACTTGCCATCGGAAGCAATAACTTTGACGACCTTGTGAGGGTCATCTATTGCTAAAGAGACGAGAAGGGGGTGAGACGTGTATCGATCGGAGGCGAATCAGGGCCAAAAGCGAAGATATAGAGTACATTCAAAGGCGGAAAAGCGGTAAATGGTGAGATTGGATATGCGATTGAGAGAGGGGCGGGTCAGTGTGGGTTATGAGACAAAGATTAAGCGCAATCGGAAAACTGACCGGAGATCTTTACACCGTTTATTGGGCCGTGAATGGACATGGATGAAATATACTAGTTGTGTTAGAGAGAGAGATATGAGACAGAAAAGAAGAAAAGGTGTGTGAGAGGAGTGAAATGGACGCAGATGGGCGATGAACGAGGACGACGGTGGTGGGCGTAGACGTGAAGGCGGGCGTGAGGGACAGTGGTAGCGGGACAGTGGGCGTTGAGGAGACGACAGACGACGGTCAACGGACGAGAACTGATCAAGTGACCCAAAATACAGACAAACACCCCGACACCACTAATTTGATGGCTGCCGCCGTCGTCCACAGAGTGTATGTAATTACCACCATCCATGCAAAACTCTTCAAGTCATTGCTAGGTATACCTTTCCAGACCCTGCTATTAGATTTTTATGATTATTTTCCATAATAGCAAGGCGACGCTCCCCGTCGCGGTCATTCATGTAGAGATCGAATTATTTTCTTTGTCCACGATGCAAGCCCACTAACAGCTTCCTTGTTGAACCCTTGCTCCCTCCGTGATCAGAGCAAGTCATGTTAGGTATACTTTCCAGACCCTGTTATTAGTTTTTTATGATTCATGACTAGCAAGGCGACGCCCGCCGTCGCGGTCATTCATGTAGAGATCAAATTATTTTCCTTGTCCACGATGCAAGCCCCCTTCGGCTTGCTTGAACCCTTGCTGCCTCCGTGGCCAGAGCAAAACATGTCAGGTCTACTTTCGACCCTCGCTCCAGAGCCGTGCGATGTATGCTTGCTTTGCTTCCTAGCACAGTCCTACAGATTCCTCGTTGCTCTGCAACGCCCTGCCAGAAATATCATGCACACCTTCATCTCCATAATCACTATATAACTCTCACTTATTTCTCCTTCCGCGGATTTCCGGTATCCCCTCCCCACCTCCATCTCCATATCATGTCTCCTAGTGACTCTGGCCGTTCTCCTACTCCTTGTAGTACCTTCCAGGAACATTCCGTCCAATCCTCCTCTGGTCACACCGCCACCATCGACACAAAAACATCGCATACACCGTCTGACAACCGTTCCCCATGTTCTTCAGCAACAGCACCATATCCAGGCGAGGGCACTTCGGACTCTCCCTACATTGTCAACTGGGCAGAGAACGACCCTGAGAATCCGTATAACTGGAGCAAGTCCAGAAAATGGGTGATTACTATGCAGGTGAGCTCGACATCCAACGTTTCTCAATGGCCCTACTTACACGTCGGTTGCTCCTTGTCAGCTGGCACTGTCTACATTCACCGTTTCCTTCGGCAGCAGCTCCTACAGCGGCGGTATCCAGGGCATTATGCATGATCTCAACACCTCTGAAGACATCGCTATCCTTGGCATATCACTCTATGTTGTAGGATTCGCACTTGGGTTAGTCCACTCTTCCTTATCGTCAGGTGGCTGTATCGCTTCTATTAATATCTTTGTTACTCTCTAGCCCGCTTGTATTCGCACCCGTCGGCGAGGCAAATATTCCGCAATGCCGAATTTTGCAATGAATACTGATATTTTTAGCGCGCCTGTTTGACAGATGTTTGGAAGAGTCGGTTGTTTCTCTTTCCGAATATTTACCCCGCCTTCTCACACAACGTCACTAGCGTATTGTCTTTCTTGTTACACTGACGGCATACACCCTTTTCCAATTGATGGGCAGCCTTGGGCACTCGCTTGCTGTGCTCTTGTCATGTCGGCTGCTTACAGGCATATCCGGCTCCTCACGTAACAATGTTTTGTCTGTGCTCCGATATGTCAATCTAACATCAAACATTCAAAGCTCTATCCAATGCGGGAGGTGCAATTTCTGACATATGGAATGCACGTGAACGTGGTCTCGCCTCTGCGATCTACGCGACAGTCCCTTTTCTAGGCCCAGGTAAGCCGTTTTGATCAACCAGAAATTTGAAAATAGCCAACACGTTTATAGTTGTTGGTCCGATTGTCGGGGGTTTTGTCGCCGAAAACTCAAAACTAGGCTGGCACTTCAATTTTTGGATAATTTTAATTTTCGCCGCCATCACACTGTGCTTTGGCTACTTTGTAACTCCTGAAACGGTGTGTTTCCCGCATTTGTTGCAATCGAATCCTGATCAACGTTTCCTGCAGTATGGCCCTGTTCTATTGCGCCGTCGTGCCGGAAGATTGTCTTCTGCCTCCAATGGTCTTGTCCATTATGTCTCGATTCACGACGTGCAGCGTTCTCGATCATTCTTTCAGGTTATGCGTATCAACCTTAGTAGACCTTTTGGTGAGGCGCAACCCCTTCAACCCCTTAATTTTAGCTCACAACGCCACGGCAGTCTTCCTTGTCACAGAGCCTATCGTGCTGCTTCTCGCAATATACATCTCGATCATGTACGGGACACTTTACGCCCTCTTTTCTGCTTTCCCGATCGTGTTCCAGCAACATCGAGGCTTCACACCAGGTCAAGGCGGCCTTGCTTTCCTCGGGGTCGGATTCGGCATAACTATGGGTATCCTAACGCAATCGTATCAAGACAAACTTTATCGTATGGCGATGGACAAGAGCCCAACAGGAAAAGCCCCGCCAGAAGCGTGAGTTTAATCTACCGCCTATCAGATCGACCTCTAACATTTCAATCTCGTACTTAGGCGCTTGCATTCAGCTGTTCTTGGTGGTATGCTCGTCCCGATCGGACTTTTCACATTTGCATGGTATATACACCGAGGACCCGCTTGCCATTCAAGCAGCTGACATTAGCCAACAGGACCTCTTCTCCCGCGATCCACTGGATAGTCCCAATCTTAGCTGGCATACCGTTCGGCGCGGGAGTCGCCCAAATATTGCAATCTTTGACAGCTTATTTGATGGATACTTACCCACTATACTTTGCCAGTTCCATCGCCGCCACCATCGTCATGAGGTCGTGTTGCGGTGCAGCGTTTCCTTTATTTAGTCCTGCCATGTTCGCAGCTCTCGGCGATAATTGGGCGATGAGCGTCTTTGCATTTCTGGCACTGGCCTGCACACCAATTCCGATTCTCTTTTACGTGGGTACACTGTTCATGAGTCTCGACTTTCGAGATACTGAAGCTTTCTGTAGAAATATGGGGCGCGGATACGAAATAAGTCCAGGGTTGCTTCTAAGGAACCGGTAGTGCGAGACACGCCTGTCATATCTATCACGCCTTCATCACAATTAACGACGATTCAAGAGAAAGTCGAAGACACAGAGGGCCAGAAGTAGAGCCTGATTATGATGATACGACTCGACCCTTCCCTTCTTGGGGGTGGACATGCCATAGACATTGTTGTAATGTAATTATAATCAGAGAACATAGACGTAGACGTACAGATCCTTCCCGGTTAATTAAACTGACTGCATTATTTAGACCCATAATCTTGATGCTCCTGCTGAGATCCAGGGACTTGGCGAGATCTCAGCGAGGGACGAAAACAGGTAGAAGGACGCCTGTTTTGAAAGCCAAGAGATTTACAATCTACCACGTTTTGAGACAGCATGGCCCAAAGGAGCTTCGGTAAAATAGAACACGAAGGGGTGACTACCGCCTTCTCTTCCTGTCCCTGTTGCCATTACGACTCCAATCTCTGGTACTTTGGTCGCGATCCCTGGCAGCATAGAGGAAGCCTTCAGCAGGATCCGCATGATGCAGTTGCATTGTAACCGCCTGGGTGCCACCAGCACCCTGATACTCAGATGATACATGTGTAAAGTTCCCACTCGAAGTAGCACCAGAACTGTCGTTCGACATCGTTGGGGGGATCTTGACTGTCATGTAATCATACGCAGCGATGGCGCGCGTCCTTGAACCCCATGCCTCGGTAGCCTGTCGCTCGATCTCGCTCATAACAGCAGAGCGATGATCTTTTTCAAACCTTGGCGCAGGAAATCTATGGATACCGAGTAAGATGAATGTCTACTAGATACGAGGATGACAGACGTACCTTGAACCAATGTGATTCAGAACCAACATCTCTGCTCCAATCTGTTTCGCAAACGCGCCTGCCATAGTCGGAACCGAATGACCCCTCGCGAGAGCCTTTTCCATCACCGTCTCGGGACTTCGACGAGCGTTGTAATCAACATGAGGCGGGATATGAGCATCAGTTGCTTCGTGTATCAGCAGTGAAGGTGGAGGGGAGACACAGAGGGGTACCATCGCAGACGGATCGTACGTATCACCCAAAATAACGAGCTTGCGCATAGGACCAGATTTTTCGCGAATGACGTAGCCCACGCAAGGGTCTGTGGGTCGTTATCTCGATGTGATGATTCAGGCGGGCAAGTTTCAACAAGGTTGAGCTGACCTCGGTGTAAAATAGGGCCAGCATCCACACATATTTTTCCGTATGCCCCGTCCGACGTCATGAACTCTCTCCAGAAGCCATCCTCTGTGCACAGAATATCTTGGCCAGCTACCTCATTATAATGCATAACGTCAGGCAAATGTAGGCTATTAATGGCATCATCATGAGGAACACATGGGGTAGCTCGATCAGTTTTCGTCAAGAGCTCGTGAACGACGAAGAAGTCGGCTGTCTTGGTCAGCGTCATTTTCATAATTTGGCGCACAAAGTTGCGTATTCCCGATGGTCCGTATATCTCAATTTTGGGCTGGATTGGCAAATAAAGAAAGCACATGGATGTCGTTGAGGTAGAGGCTCACAGGCTTTGAGACGCGTGCAGAGATAGCGGAACCTCCTACAGGAGGAGGAAAAAGTATATTGCGAAGGAATGGAACGATACCCATTATATGGTCAGCTGCAATACATAAGACGGCAGCCAAAAACTTATTACATGAAGACTCACCATGCATATGAGTAAGAAACATCTTAGAGACATTATTGGGTTTGAGGGAAGTAAATCTCCGGTCTTGGAGTGCAAATTGTCGAACAGTCCCTTCGGCACAGTCGACCACTACATAGTTTGAGCGTGAGTAAAAGATACTGATGTTGGGAATTATCTTGTGGCGCACTCCAGAGGGAACCGTTTCCAGTGACATCACAGACGAGAGACGAACAATTCCTAGACTCGGAAGGGCCACCACCACTGGAAGTACCAAGAAAGGTCACACTGATTTCACCCTTCATTGTTGATGGAGGGGTATTTCTAGATCTATCTCGAATGTGACGCCAGGGCCTATACCTCGAGCTCAATATAGTTCTCTGAAACGGACAGGGTTGTTATGATCAAGTTGATGATTGAGTGGAACAAGGAACTGAACTTTGATACAAGTTGTTGGCACGTGTTGTGCAGAGATCCAGTGTCTTCGGGCTTGGCCTGCACGAAAAGGGTGCATACCTCAGGTTCGGCAGGCCGAATAATACAAATCAACCACAGCTTAAGGTATGCAAATGTTTGAAGACCCGTCCGTGTCACTAACGACAGTGGCACTGGAATGAGATTGCACAAAGTTTAACAAGAAATTGCCATCACGTGAGTTTGAGACGTTCTCTTGTCTCACTTGTACTTCTTGGTGGCTCACAAATTTCTCGACTTCGCTGGCACTGCAAGATCTCTGATTTTTGTGCAAGATGCTCTCCGCCACCAATTTTAAGGAGAAATCGGCAAAAAAAAACTCCTTACATAGCCTTGCAGGTCTCCTGAATAAGGCCACATGATGACGGTTGTCATACATACTACGTCACAACTCTTACACCTTCCAACACACCTTTTTTGTCTATCAAGTATAAAAACAATGTGAATCCCATGATGCAACCAAACAGATCTCATTCTCTTCCCTTCATTTTATTACTTCTGACGTGCCTCTTCGATGAGTACAGTGTACGGAGACGCCAACACAGTCGTTGGTGACGACCATTTCACAGAAAGTTTCAAGCCGTCTGGTAGCAAGGACCTTAGTCCTCGCCGGGCAGGGGCCGGGTCTGGAAAATCTCCGCAACACAAATCTAACAATGACTTCATCGCAACAACGGACTACATTCTTGATGAACGGGCATTTTTTGTCCCAATCGGAAAGGGAGGCCTCATTGCTGCCTTGGAGAAGCTCGATGAACAACTTGTTCAGGTACGTTTACTTACGATGTCATATCACTGAGGGATTTAAGCTGTAGCTATAGTCAGGGCGAAGTCACATTCTATCTCGCAAGGTATGTCGTGAAAGTTTCGTTCTCTGCGCTTATTGAACGTCCTTATAAAGGTTCCCACGGTCTGGGGAAGCCGAGAAGTTACTCCAGGAAAATTAGGATTAGTCAACCATGGGTAAGCACTTCTTTATCCTTCTAACGAGACTCCATCCTTACATACTTCAAGTGGTAATCCCAAGTTTCTGACTAAACCTGGTCGTTATCCAACTTTTCCGTTCCGAAATTGGTGGGCCCGGAAGTGGCGTGGCACGACTGGACGTACGTAACTTAATTTCTGCTGGATAAAGTTTTGATCTAACTTATAGAATTCTGTAGTTTCCGATACCGTGATTGAATTCCAGGGTCTTACTGTCGTTCAAGTCTCCCAGAATCAAGCTGCAGTTGTCTCTGATCCTCAGAATCATATCTTTGTCATTAAGAACGCTGGTTTCGTTGCTTTTGCCATTGAAGGAACATATGACGTCTTGTCTATTGTTGATCAAACACATCTCTCTGGCGTTGTGAAAGATAGGCTGACAGGAGTCGTTTTGGGCTGGACCCACGAGGTAAAAATGAAGAGCCGAATAAGTGCAGGAGAGCAAAAGGAATATGTTGTGGCGACTTTGTTGGTAGCTTCTATCATGCATGCACACTGTGGTACTAACAGTTCTTGATTCAGCCTAAACATTCCTGCCAACAACTGTGCAATATTACAGCGCGGGGATGATCTTGAGCTGCTCGGTGCCGGACAATCAGTTATCACAAACCCAAGTGTTACGTTGCGTGGCTTGTACACCCTTGGAGAAAACCAGCTGGAGATGCCAACGAAAGATATGTGAGTTCAAATTACCACAGTGTCTTGTGAATCCTTCGTTGAATCTTTTCCAAAGCTTTACTCGTGACCAAGTACCTGTCAGCCTGACAATATACCTCAAGTGGCAGTTGACCGAGCCTCTCAAACTGACGACCCATGGATACAACACGCCATACGATGCTCTCCGGGACAAGACCCAATCTATTCTGACGCAAATTGTAGCTCATTTGGATTATTCTGCAATGGTGCGATCTTTTATAATACGTATTGACTTCTTTTGACCACAATTCTAGGTCAAGCAGCGCTCTCTTGGGCCCGACAATATGGATGATGGTAGCGACCCTTCCTCTGCGTTTTTGGATGCCCTGAGGACACGTGCAATGGATGAAATGCACGAAGCTGCACTGGAATATGGTATTGTCTTGAAAGATCTTGGTATGTGAAAACACACTTTGACCTGCTGGATTATTCCTCACATATTTTCAGCTGTCATTGACCGCCAATTCAAGGGCGAAATCGCGTCCACGATGGACAAGCTTACTAGTGAGTTGCTTCCTATTGTATCTGCCTTTGAGTTTCAAACACCAATTGTGGAACAATAGCACGTGCACTACAGGCACAAGTTGAGGCAGCAGTACGTTTCCTATCGCTTGTGATGTGAAGAACATGTTATTTATTGTTCTCGCTTTACAGAACGTCGACAGGGAAAACAGTAACAAGGTAAAACAAGAAGAAGGTGCTTTGTCGGTCGCACGAATCAAAGCCCAATCTGCCAATGCCCAAGCAGATGCAGAGGCTTACAAGATCGTAACGGCAGCCAAAGCTCAAGCACAACGTACCAAGATTGAAGCTGAGGCGCACGCGGAAGCCACTCGTCTTGCAGCGGAAGCGGAAGCTGAAGCTGTACGGATTAAAGCACAAGCAGATGCCCAAGTTCTTGATCAATTCGCGCGGGACATGCAGATACGCCGCACAGAGATACGGAAGGTCCAGGCGTACGGATCTAAGACAGTGTTTGTCCCAGCTGAAGGGGCCGGGGCACAGATGGGTAACGCAATGGCAATAGGTATGGCTGCGGGTCTGGGCGCAGATGCCAGACGATGATCT
>JAGGAS010037711.1:0-15873 GCA_017657355.1 Termitomyces sp. K1Ac | reverse complement strand
TGCAACCAACATGAAAAAAAGGAAGCTTGAAATTGATTGGGGGCCAATGGAGTCAATAATAGACAGGAAATGGAATGAGGTTAAAGAATCCAAGGAAACCCAGGAAAAGGCACTCCAAAGGCTCTATGGAAAAGTTTACTTTGTCACTACTGAGACCCAAGTATATACAGATGGCTCATGCATAGGAAATGGAAAAGACAATGCACGGGCAGGTAGTGGGGTATACTTTGGCAGTAACTCACCAAAAAACAGAGCACTGCGTGTACCTGGCCCTAGCCCACAAACAAATAATCGGGCTGAGATATATGCGGTTGTGACAGCATTAAAGCTGGCAGATCCAACTAAGAATCTAACAATCATATCAGATTCTGAGATGATCATACGTGAGGCATGCTACTGGGCACCTAAACATGCCGAGTTGGGATGGGACTGCCCAAATGGGGACATGCTAAAGGACATGACAATGCTGTTAGCAGCACGAATGGCACCTACGCGGTTTGTATGGATCAAAGGACACTCCGGCAACAACAGAGGAGATGCAGCAGACCAGCTGGCAAAGAGAGGGGCTAGAGAAGAGGAAGCTCCCATCTATATAGCAAGGCAAGAGCCACCATGGAAAGAAATCACAAGACAAGTGATGGAGGCATCAAGACCTGTGATAGAGAATATAGCAAAAGTGTCAACCTCACTCCCTGAGATACCAATCACCAGGCCAAAGGAAATGATGGAGGTAGGGGAAAGAAGAGAAATAGAATCTTCCCACCGAGGACGTGAAAAAACAAGACGTCTAAAGGGATCAATGAGAGAGGCACTGATGGCATGCAAAGACCCTGGGAAATTCTGGGAACTGATACGAAGCTGGACAGATTCAAAACCAACAGATGCAGCAGTTAGTATTGAATCACTCACAGAAGAAATGAGATCACGAATGAACAGAACAGCTGATTTACCTGACCAGTTTGATAAAGAACAACTTGACCTTAAAGTGATGCTGGCAGAAGCACTACCATCCCTGGGAGTTGATATAACACCTGACCAGCTCTTCTCATGACCCTTTGATGTAGAGGAAGTTGCATGGGGCAAAAAACATGTCAAGAATCACACATTAGACAGTGCTATAGGGGGAGACAATCTTTCATATAAGGATCTCATGGCCATTCCAAATGAAAATATAGCAGACCTGCTAGAAGAATGCCTAACAAGAATGGAAATACCAACCCAATGGCTTACTTCACTGGTCATTGGAATTCCAAAACCAAAGAAAGATAAGACATTACCAGAGAACTACCGTATGATTGTACTAGAATGCTG
Source organism: Termitomyces sp. K1Ac (assembly GCA_017657355.1). NCBI lineage: Eukaryota > Fungi > Basidiomycota > Agaricomycetes > Agaricales > Lyophyllaceae > Termitomyces > Termitomyces sp. K1Ac. The sequence continues at coordinate 14,562 of JAGGAS010037711.1, read as the reverse complement.
TATGCTAAAATTCTTTACACTTCTAATTGACAGAAGAATCAGAGAATATGCAGAGAGAGAACATATTGTACCAGACTCACAGAATGGATTCCGCCCTGGATATCGCACAAACAACAACCCATTCATTCTCCGCACAATGGCTGAAAAGGCTGAATCCGAAGGCAAAACACTATTTGTGGCATATATTGACCTCAAAAATGCATTTCCATGGACACACCGTGAAACTATGTGGATTAAAATGAACACATGGGGCATAAGCGGCAGAATAATTAGTTGGCTCCGATTACTGTACAAAAGCATGTCCTATATGGTGAAAATGGACAATGAGATATCAGAAAGATTCATGTGCACCCTGGGCTTACTAACAGGTGACCCAGGCTCTCCAGAATTATGGAATCTATTCATGTCTGACTTCAAGACTGGGGAGCATGCCGGAGACATATACCTTGATAATATTCTTGTTGCACAACTTGAACAAGCAGATGACATTGCAATACCTACAACATGCCCAGCTGGATTTCAAGGGAAACTTAACAGAATGAACCGATGGTCAGCACTAAACGGATGTGAGAACCAACTTGTGAAATGTGTTTTCTGTGTCCTAGGAGCAAAACCTAAAGGGGAATTCAACTTTTACTTAGGCAACCACAAACTGGAAGAGGTCCTCTCTTTCCAGTATGTGGGAATACACTTTCAATCTTGTAGGGTTAGCCGATCACAGATGTTCACAATACAATACCAGGAGAATGCAAAAAAGGCTCGCAAGACAGCAAACATGTGCCTGGGAGTGCACAGATTTGTTGGGGACCTCCCAGTATGGGATTCACAAACCCTGTACATGGCAAGAGTGGATCCCTACCTCATTGCAGGATGTGAGGTAGTACTGGACAATGAGCCTAGATTACTAGAAGATCTTGAAAAGGTCCAACACTACTACATTCGACGTATGCTGGGAATACATGCACGATCAGAAATAGCTATCCTTTTCTCTGAAACTGGTCTTATGCCAATACTACATCGGAGGCTGATTCTTGCACTCAAATTCTTGAAACATGCCATTATGCTACCTCAGAACCGCCTAGTACAGAGAGCAATGATGGAATCTCTGCAAATGGTACAAAGAGGTATTGCCAAAACATGGATCAATGAGCTAAGGATGAGGCTAGCAAGCTTACCTGAATCCCCAATACTGTGGAACCTACCCAGGGATGAGGTCACAGAAGATATGGTCGATGACCTCATAGAAAGGGTTCAGAGATCAGCTGAATGCTGGGTGGACACAAAAATACACCAATCGGCAAGGGGCTATGCCCTCTTGTCATATAGAATGGAAAAAGATGATGGAAACTTGGCTGCTAGCAAGGTGATGGCATTCAGACACTACCTCCATATAAAAGACCCAAGGCACAGAAGAGCAATCACACATATAATGCTATCCTGTCATGCTCTTGCAATTGAGAGACTCAGATGGAGGGAGCGTCGGCGCCCTGTCATAGAACGAAGAAATAGAATTTGCCGGTTCTGCAAACAAGATGTAGAAGACGAGGTACATGCACTTATAATATGCACACATGAGCCTGTTGAAAAGATCAGGAAGGAATTCTACATCAGATTGAGATCAACACTACCCAACCTCCATGCTAAGACAGTAGGAGATCCACAAACATTCCTACGGGAGTTGGTTACAGAAAGAAAAACAATAGCGCTGGTTGCAAAATGGATGTACGACATACTGGAAATATTCTATGCTGAACCAATCCTAATAACAGGCGACACAGAAAGAGATGAAAATTGAAGACACCACTAAAACAACAGCATGCATTGCCACAAGGAAAAGCAGACCGTGAGGGCTGGAACATGATCCTGGAGGGCGGGGAGTTATATCTACAAGCAGAGAACTGCTGTAGGATTCCCATTGGGTTTTACCCGTTCCTCCTGCCCATGTGCCAAGGACTTGGCCCAGCTCCCTATGAGCTCTCCTCCCCCCTTGCCCGGCATGTGTGTATCGTGGAGGGATTTACAATCAGATCAGGTTATATATACAAGAGATAGTAGGTTAAATACATATTACCGATTAGTTAAGTAGTTATCCTGTATCCACGGTGAACTGATCGTTCCAATCGGGGACCACGTCAGTATAATATACTCCTCCTCCTCCTCCTCCAAAGGGGATCTTGATGCTGAGACTAACCATAAGGACGAAAATTCAGCAAGCAAGAGCCGTATTTTGGATCTAATTGAGGTCTATGGATCCAATGTATTCTCGGGAGACGCTCCAACCGAGAAAATCGCCGAAAAGTTCGATATCATGATTGGAGATCGTCGGAACAGGCCAGAACTGAATCGTGGAGTGAAGAGAAAGTTTCCTTATGGCCAAGACGTAGTTCCACCTGACAGCTCGGTCTGGGAAATCCACCGCACTAGATATTTGATCGTCGCCTCATCCTACGCTTAGTTGAGAAAAAATGATGAACATCCATTCATTGACCCGTATCCAGTCATTTACTGAGTCCGAAATCCGAAATCCGTCTGGTCCAGGGTTCAAAAGCCCCTTGGTTAACCTGAACATGTTGAGAGTCCACGAGCTCTGCGTTCGTCTATTTTCTGTGCTGCTATGCGGGAGGAAATACAACAACTTCAAGGTCTCGGGAAACCGTTTGAAAAGCTCTTTCCGAGACACTCTTCGTGGTTGATCAGGCGAGATCCGAAGAATCAAGCTTCAAGCTTCAAGTACCGGCTCAATAAGGAGGAGTTAATAATAAAGAGTTTCTAGAGAAAACGGCGGACATTGTGCAAAAAGTCGTGGACCAGAGAAGTGGGTCAGTACCTCGTCTCCGAGAATCCAAAAATGACTGGAAGAAGTGGCAAGTCCGCGACTGTGTTCGACCAGTCGAACGCGATCGCAGATTTAACCCTTTTCCGAGTCTTATCATGCCGTGGCCGGGTCAACTTCTTGTACTTTTGCAGATGAAGAAATGGTTTGTACTTGAAGTTATGCAAGAAGTTATTATCTTATCAGAATATTACAAATATTCAAATCGAAACCACTCTCCGTTGCGTAAGGCCTCGTTCAACCACAAAGTAAAGGCTGGACATGAGATCTACTCTTCGAGGAAAAAGTAGTTACCAGAGGCTGGAAAAAACATGAATTTCGGCTTGAAACGCACAGGTCATGAAACATATCTTACCTTTCTGCTCTCTATCTTTGACACTGTTGAGTTTGTTAACTCTCGGTCTGAAGTTGGTGGGATCGCGTCTAAATGTGATCTCAAGTGAGGCCAAAAACCTGTTCATGCCAGAGAGCAAGGTCTGAGGTCTAGGAAGGACATCTAAGTCAGCTGACATGTATTCGATAAGACGTCATACGGTGTTGCCGTCGCTGCAATAGCAGGTGTTCCTTCAAAGACAATCACACGATCAGCAAGGTACGTCGCCATGATGAAATCGTGCTCGATGACGAAAGCGGTCTTCTTCGCGTGGAGGATGAATCTGTAAACATATTATGGAAGAGCGTTATCGATAGAGATGACTGTCAATCATACCGCTTGATGACTTTGCTGGCAATGATACGTTGCTCTGAATCAAGGAAACTAGAAGGCTCGTCAAGTAGATAAACGGAGACACTGGGTTTTCCTAAGGCTTTTTTTCAGTGACGCAAGAGATTGAGCAGGAACTTGTCATACCCAGCGCAAGAACGATAGCCACACGTTGCAGTTCTCCTCCAGACAGCGTCTTGACTTCCTGGTCCATGATGTTGTCCAGGTTCATTGGCTTTAGAACATCGGTCTGGAACTGGGGATGCATAAAGGCAGCTTTAATCTGTTTCAGAAGCAACATGCGGACGGTACCAGGGAACTTGGGCGAGATAGTCTGAGGTTTCAATGACACTGAAAGTGTCTGTTTATCCGTCTCGACATCGGGTGTGTCACCTGCGAGCAGGCGCACAAAGGTAGTCTTTCCAGTACCATTCTCACCCAACATGACAATAATTTCGGAATCGGTAAAGCTTCCCGCCTCGACGGTGAGCTTGAAGTTGCCGAGAGTCTTGGTCATTGCCGGGTAGGTATACTGTCTGGTCTTGTCAACAACGATTTCCTCAGCAGTTTCGACCATCTTGAAGGAGAGAGATTCCTCACGGAATCGCAAATTTTCCGTGGGGATGAAACCATCCAAGAAAATATTGATACCTGGTAAATAAAGATAGGCATGCAAGCAGGTCAAGATTGAATGTAGCGTACCTTCCCGGACAGAGTACGGCATAGTCACGACACCATACATCGAAGGTTTACCATAGAGACAACAAATAAAGTCAGATAGATAGTCGAGTACTGACAAGTCGTGCTCAACGGCTACGACATAACGATCAGGAGTCAGGAGTGATCGGATAACTTCAGCAGCCTTCAATCGCTGTTTGATATCCAGGTAACTGGAAGGCTCATCGAACATGTAGCTTTTAAGATGTCAGAAAGGAAAGCCAACAAGATAAATGGATGTCATACACGTCTGCATGCTGAATGCATGACATTGCAATAGCGAATCGTTGAAGCTCCCCACCTGACAACTGACTAATCTCTCGCTCCAAAACATTGTCCAATTCTAGAACGTCACACATTTCCTGCTTGTTATCACGTTCTAGCTTCGAGTCTAGCATCTGCGAAACCGTCATCTTTCCCTTAATTGCGCGCGGGATATGGTCAACATATTGCGGCTTAATGAGGGCTTTCAAGTTATCTTCGAGCACTTTGGTGAAATAGTTTTGTAGTTCAGAGCCGCGGAAGTATTTCAGGATTTCTTGCCAATCTGGTGGATCCTGCAAAAGGTGAACGAAACCGAGTCTCAATGATGATTCAAACGTACGTCATAACGACCGAGATTTGGCTTCTGCTTTCCAGCTAGAATCTTGAGAGCTGTACTTTTCCCGATACCGTTAGTTCCTACAAGACCAAGGACTTGGCCCGGACGCGGTGTAGGAAGACGATGTAGTTTGAAGGAGTTCGCGGTGTATCTATGCGTGACTTCGGATTCTAGATTTGTTGGTAGGTTGATGATAGCGATGGCTTCGAATGGACATCTGGTTTGAAGATAAGTAGACGAAATGAAATTTTGACAGTTGCTCACTTCTTCACACAGATACCGCATCCAATGCATAGGAATTCAGAGATGAATGATATCTTGTCTGTCGGTTTTACTTCAATACATAACTTTCCTGCCGATCACCATTGAATTATTATTGATCATCAAGGATCGTAGACTTGAATAAGAGAACGAACCCATTTTTACAACAGGACATGACTGAGCGTGCGATTAGTTCAGATATCAACTGAACTGATTTCAGACGTACCTTCTTGCATTCCTGTGCACAGCGTTTCGGTTTACACCTGTTCGCGTCGACAATGGCTATACGAGTGATCTTATCCGCCATTTCTGTCGCCGGAGGGTAGAGTGGAATAGAAAGCGAGAACGTTATAGCAGGACATTCGAAAACTTTTGGAGAAGGTTTCCCTTGTGTGGTCATGTGATTTTGATCAATCGGGCAAACATCATTGGTCGAAGCAGTGCGAGCCTGTTTTGACACAAACCGTACTAATGGGCAAGAAAGGTGCCGGTAGTACTAACAAGAAAACTTCAGAGAAGAAAGGAAAGGGAGCAGAAGGCGCAGGTGAAAGTACGGCGAAGGTGCCAGTGGTTCATGTCGTGTATTCAAATTCTATGTGCAGTTGACACTGGTCTCACGGAAAGGGTGCCAGTAAAGGCGCCTTAAAGGCTGCAACCGCTATCAATGTCCGCCATATACTGTGCGAGAAGCATTCGAAGGCGACAGAGGCCCTGCATAAGATACAAGTTCAGCACTTTCTCTGATTCAGCCTCTATCGAATGACTAACGTCTCCTGGCAGGAAGGCGAGACTTTCAACAAAGTCGCCCAAGAATATTCTGAAGATAAAGCGAAGGGTAAGTCGCAACCTCATCGCACTGGTGTATCAGAATTCAATATAAGAACTATGTTATTCTGCAGCTGGAGGCAGTTTGGGATGGATGGTGAGAGGGAGCATGGTGGGTCCCTTCCAAGAAGCTGCTTTTGCTCTTACACCATCTACGGTCGACAAACCTATCATTTCTCCTCTTGTCAAGACCAATTTTGGCTATCATATCATCATGGTGGAAGGTCGCCGATGACAACATATACTCACTTGCTCAATCCATGAACTTATCGGGCAGAGTGTATAGTTTAAGTACATAAAGTCATAAGTAGTCCTATCAACCGACTTCGGGCAAGAATAGGCGCTTTTTGATGGATACGGCTTGCTCGTTTTGCTTAACTATCCTAGGCTTGCGTAGAGCCAGGTTCAAGTATTCTTTGTATCAGAAATTCACAAAGAAGGTCAGACGACAAGAATACAAAGAAGGTCGAGACGACAAGAATAGAATCCAGAAGGGTACATCAGCAGATTTGTATTACGAGTTAACGTAAGTACAAGCTGGTAGGAGATTATTAAGGAACAATACACAGGAATAACCTACTGAGGTGAAGCACCACGGATGACAGTAAATTTGGACCTTGTTGACTTGAATAACCTACTGAGGTAAAGCACCACGGATGACAGTAAACTTTGGACCTTCTGACTTTCCAACGTGAGCCGTTGAAATGGCCGGTGGGTGATGCTCTTGAGAAGTGAAGAGAAAAGTCTATTGTATATGATCTTCAGTGGAACCAGAATTAGAAGAAGGCGCTCAGCAGCACAGCGAAATGGTCGTGCTCAATACTAGACCGGACAGGGCCGTTCATGGCACTAGGAGTGGTCCAGGTCCAGGTGGCTCAATCTGTAGCGAAAGGCCTTGCGTTTATACCACACATCGGTTTTCTATCCCGATCTGTCAAAGTAATACACATAGTGTATACTTACAACATACAAACGGTGCATTAAGACTGCATAAATCATGGGACGGTGCTGCACGATATGTGATTGGGTGGACGTATTAGAGATGTTATTATTGATATTTATGATTCCAGAGAATAATGATAAGGAGGCTGGCCAGGCTGAGGCAAAACAGGATACGGATTCTCTCTTGTTCGTATGGGTATGGGCATGCGACGACTAGGGTCCGACATCGGAAAGGGCGGGATCCGTTGGTAGGGATCGTATTGAGGATAATGGGGAGCAGTATAGGGAGGATAAGTATACTGCACAGATGGGTAAGCTGGGGTGGTCATTGGGTGAGGATGAGAAGGGTAATAGGGGGTCGGACGACCGTTCATAGGATAATAACCTCGAACATGACTGGTAGGAAGCGGTGGGGAGGGTGTGCAGGAACGGGGAGGTTGCCATGCAGGTGCCTTGGAACTTGTCTCATATTGTGCGAGAGGATCTGGATATTGATGAGTAGGTACTCCGTTAGTCTGAGTATGACGGAGGCCCAGAGCAAGCGATGACATTGGCTCGTCAGGGGCTTCTGTGGCAGGTGTTTCGGCAGTACTGGGTGTAGGCGCCTCCGGTACCTCGTCGGACGCATCTGGTGTTGGCGAACGTTTGGGTGCTCCAGCTGCAATTCTCTCGAGGCCCAGATCATCACAATTCACCTTGTAATAATTGCTGACTTGGCTAGTAGTCTTGTTTGGCATCGAGGCTGCAATGCGCTTGAAATCGTCGCCGTGTTGGGAGAGAAGCGTCAAAAAAAGGTCTGATGAAAGTGTTAACGGAAGGGGCCTATACTCTAGCCGATATACGTACGTTTATCTTCGTCAGACCACTGGTTTGGGTTACCCCCAGGCTTACGACGAATGATCGACCCTGCAGGCTCTGTGCGTCTGTTTTCGAGGTCGGAGGGGTCGTCTGTAACAATTGCTGTTGATTTGACAACTTTACGACCACCCCTTTTTGCCCGCTTCGTGGGTCGATCAGAAATCTCTTCCTACAGATTATTAGCTGCACATCCTGTAACAGAGAGACCAGAGAAACTTACGGTCGCTTCTTCTTCCCCATCCTCAAGGCTGACAGATACAGTACGACTGAGAGGCGCTGGCACGGGTGCGACCGCACTGCGTCTGCCACCCCGTCGACGAGTCTCAGGTTCTGGCGTCGGGGTGGCCGAACCCGCAGAAGGCGTCAAATCCAATTGATTTCGGCGGCGAGAAGTAGGAGCTTTCCGAACTTCTCTCGGCTCAGACGGAAGTACCGGCTTCCTGCCTCTACCCGGACGCCCTGAAGACCTGGGGGAATCCATCTCGCCATGCATTTCCGCATCGTGTTGCCTGATATCAGTAAGCAACGCATTGCCCTTCTTTTTCCCCGTGCGGCCCCGTTTACGCTTATTGGGGGCGTACTGCGATATGACCTTGCGGAAGTCAATGACTTTCTTCTTGTGGAGATAATAATAGCCGACACATTGTGCTGCAGTCTTGTTGGGTAGGTGCACAGCGATCATTCCAAATTGTTTCGGATGTGCAGCGAACTTGTCCAGGAAAATCTTTTTCTCTTCCTCTGTCCAGTCGTGGATACCAGTATGCGGTCCATAATATTCAGCAGGATTTTCGACATGGTGATTGGTGTCGTCGTACGTGTAGTCAATTCTTCCACGCGTGACACATATCATATCAGGTATAGTTGCGAGGTTGCGAAGGGAAAGATGATTAGGATCAGTCGCTTCATCGTTACCCAGACTAGCAATGATCTGTTCCATTTCCAGGTCTGAACGAACAGCGTCGCCAAGATTGGCCGTGGTGCGGCGGGTTGTCCGACCAGCGGGCTGCACAATCTCTGGCTCTGTGACAGCAGCTTTGCTCTGTTCATCAAGAGCGGCACAGTGAGCCACCCAGCGCTCATGAAGAGATAGGTACTCTTCTCTAAGACGCTGAACTTTCTCCGTCAAAGTATTCTGGCGTTCCTCGAACCGTTCCACAAGCGAGCCTTTGATCAGAGCAAGCTTCATCATCCTCTTCTCATGGCGTGGGCCCTCCAATACCTCCTCGATAACTCCTTCAGAGGTGTTAGGAGGCACGTCCTGGTGGGTCAAAGCCGCAAGAGCCTGATTGGTCTTGAGCACAGGGTTGACACGTTCGTCTTTGGTTTGCCGATCACAGAGCAATCTCGTCATGACAACAATACGAAGTGCATCTTTCATCGATGAAGCCTCGGTTGGTATGCTCTCCGAGAGGAATGGGGAAGGGAGACTCTCTACGTTCGGCGTGGGTTGGGGCGTAGGGAGAGGGGTGGGAAGGGATGCGATACTAGCGGCCGCTCTGCGAGAATCAACAGGAATAGCCTGAGGATCTTCTACCGCTGGTTCATTCTGGAATGAGCCGGGTACATTTCCGTTGAAAGCCGCTGGTAGCGAGTTGAGGGAAGATGATACAACTTGTACAATCGGGGATGACTGATTAACACGAACGATGCTCTCTTCTCGGCTCTCAGTCTTGATAACAGTGGGCTTGAACTCTGGGATCAATTGATTGGGTTTTGCAATACCGTTAACCTTGAAACGCGTAGGGAGACCTGAACGGAGGGTTAAGAGCAATTCAAATAATCTTACATGTTGTCACACACCATTGGACAGCAAAGCTGAAGAAACCACTTGTGCTGTTGATACAGAGAGTGATGGTGAAGCCGTAGCCTTAGCTCTGAGTGAATGTATATCAGGCGAAGAATCTTGATCGCATACAGTCTTCACACCAGTGTTCGTCACATCATTTGCATCAGATTTCGTTGTTCCAGAGCGAGGTATAGGAGGCGATGCCATGTCGACGTTAGTGGATTGGGTCGCTGGCTTGTCATTATGGACCATCTCTTCGTCATGGGTTACTGATCTTTCCTTGTCATCGGCTGGCAGTGCCTTGAGAGGATGAGAAGGAGCTCTGTCAGAGGCCTGTGTCGAAGCAATAGAAGAGCGAGAATCTGATCTGGTCCAAGAACTCTTCTGAAGAGGCTGAACAGAAGGTAGAGCTTTACTAGACGTCACAGTCGTGGCGGACGTTGTTTTACCAGAGATAGCAGAAGGTCGATCCCAACTATACTTGACAGAAGAAATTTCTTTCTTTGGACTAGAAAGCGAGCTTCCATTAGCGGTAGTTGGGAGTTTATGAGCTAGAGGACGACCACGGCTAACAGAGCGATCACTTTTAGAACGGCCACGGCTTCGAGAACGCCGCCCGCGACTCATAGACCGACTGTGAGAACGGCTTGAGGAAGAACTGCGGCTGTGAGAATCTTTTCCCTGAGTCTGTACTGATTGAAGAGATGGTCGACGTGGAGAGCCTGAGCTGATGATAGACGCTGAGCCAGATTCTCTTCGACTATGATCGATGTATCGGTTTGGATTTTCAACCTTTCTTTGAGGACTTGCATTGGATAAACGCCTGTTCCGTTCAGTCCAGCCCGGTCCTGGACGATAATGGTCGCTTCTCGCATAGGCGTCTCGATGAACCATCGGGCGATAGCTGTCACCCGTAGGGTAGCCATGATATATATTGGGATGATATGAATTAGGAGTCCGAGGCTGAAGTGGATCGCCACCATGTCGTTCACTTGAAAACCGAATACTGGATGAAGTCAGAAACCTGGCTTGGATGCAAAGTGATAAAAATTCACTTGTCAGTACGAGAAAACCGATCAACATGGCTTTGCTTCCATGAATCGGAGGGTTCAAACATTCTCGTTGCAATCATGGGATCCTTCCAAGTCTTATTCGTTGAAGAAGGAGAAGTAGAGACAACCATAGAATCATCCCAAGGTGCGGGAACACTACCCCATGGTTCAGGCCTGTCCCAGGTATCTATAGGCCGGCTATACCGAGAGTAATGATCAGGGCTTGGTGAACGGCCATAGTATGCATCATCGTCTTCAGGCCGATAGTTATTAGGTCTGAAACTGTCCTCTTGTGAGTAATATTCATCGTAAGGCGGATATCGTCGACCAGGTGATGCTGGGCGCCGAACATAATAAGCGTCCCGCTGGAAAAAATCAGGTTTAGTAAAATAGAAGAAGAGCAAGCCAGCAGCTCACATCTACCCAAGAGGAACCAGCAGAGGGCCTCCACGAGTCACCATGTCCATAGGATGCAGATGGATGCAGCCCGTCATAGCCCCCAGATGCCATTCAGAGAAAATGACAAATGTAGGACTGTGGAGCCGGACTGAAGATATTAGAGATAAGATAGCTGGTAAGTACGAAGCCAGGCACCGTAAATTATGGAACGTGAAACGAAGATGATGCCTGTAGAACAATGTAGGAGTAGAGGATGAGAGATGTCGGAGACAGGTCAGTCGGGTCGGTTGCAGCCACAGTCAAATTTGCATCTGTTGTTTCACAAGGGTCATCAACAATGTGACCTTGCCCTGATGAATGAATCCTACGCGTCACAACTTGTTGTCACGCTATGGCCACTACAGACCCGCCAGATGGCCCTCTACGTGATCCTTCAACAATCTTCTTCCAGGCCAACCATGTTCGACGAGCTATCATAGCATCATACTGGCTTATTATTCTACAAAGCTTACCTCTATGGTGGAACACCACAACCATCGAACGACTATCGTTGCCCTCTTCTCGTGTCATTGAGCAAGCCCACCACAACCTCAGTATTCCTGTCAAAATCGGGCTTCAACCTGGTTTAGATCGTAATCAACTACAGAACCATCTTGACAAAATCATGCAACGCGAGCCTCAACAATGGGAGGGACTCGATATCCAACTATATGAAACAGACGACAGTGCGTTCGTCCGAACCGTTTACACGAGTAGCCCTCTCTGAATTGCTTTTCCGAAAAAGATAGTGTTCATGGGAGTCATAGTGCCCAGTATTGGACTAAGTCATCAAACCTCGACGGTTCATATACTGTTCATGACAGTGAGAAGGCTTCAGTCTACGGCAGGCGTTTGGCGTTTCCATCCGTAAGTTGCAATAACTGTTGTTCTGTTCATTAGCCTCATAGGGAGATAAAGGGTGTTCCTTGTGCCTTGGCCAAGATACTGAGTGCTCTTATAGCCCCATCAATCTCAAATCATCAAGTTGCTCAGTATTCACCCCGATATCGACTCTCGTTCACTCTACTCAACGAGGATGCATCTGCCGGTAATTTTTTCTTGGGATGGGACGTGAAAAATGCCATATTCAGTCAGTCTACTACACATTTCAGAAATGTTCGATAGCCGAAATTGACAGACCAGATCACATTGAGCCGGTGCTTGCACAATTGAAGGGGCTTCACAATTTTACGATTGAAAGCCAGGTACAGTTCCATGCCCCTTTGGGCTTTACCCCTCGTCCTGTGGAGACTGGCTTTGGTATTGACCCAGAAGATCTCACCGTATTTGTCAACTCAGCAGAATGGACTCTCTGTTAGTGTATTTTCTCCTATGTGTCGACTTTTCTTGACAATGAAACCAGCATCAAGTGCTTCCAACGACCCTGTCTTCCATTTCGTGATTTTTATCCCTTCCGTATCTCGGCGACCCCTCCACATTCTGGACCAGGATGGTTGGTTATTCCGTCCCATATCAATCATCTCAGGACTAATCATGATATCAGGCACTTCATCTGCTTCTACTTCATTCCTTCTTCCTCAATGGGGCGGTATCTTTATTTTCAATCCTGATGAATTCTCGAAGGGCGGAAATTTGACCTCACTTACCCTCGATGCCATCTTTGCTGCGTTTTCTGAACATCTTCTCGCACTGCTTGGCGTGCCCAGCCTGCCTCCGAATATAGACAAAAGCTCAAACCAGCTCACGCAATGGCAACTGGACGCTCTGCTTCGTTATCGTACGCTCAGCAACTCGCAAGGATCGCAAAATACTCTAAGAAGTATCGTGAGCCTCGTGGATCAGATCGAAAATATGCCTGTAGGGCAAGACGTGCAAGGCGATGTACAGGGAGCATTGTCGGCGCTTGAAGAGGTTCGTGCCTTGATGAATTATTTCGTGAATTTCTTGTGTTCATCGTCATTTTCAGATGTTCGAAGTATCCAAGGAATCCCTGATTGACACGTTTCGTTTGTCTGCCCGAGCTTTTGCCTTGTCCTCAAGGGCGTTCTTCAATCCGGGTATGTTGGCCATGCTTTACTTCCCTGTGGAACACAAGTATGCGGTGTACACGCCTTTGTTTGCAAGTTCTGTCATCCCTCTTTTCATAGCTGCTCTCAGAGAATTTAGTGTCTGGCGGGGACAGAGGGAAGCGGCGACAGAGGAGCCTGAGTCAGAAGATCAAACATCAGATACCATTGTTGCTGGGCAGACAACTTAGACAATCTGGATCGGTGAACTTACAAGCGTGAACGACTATTCATCCGTTGAAACTGAAAGCGTTTCGTTAGGAGATGTTGGATCTGATTATGTATTATCGACCAAACATCAGTGATTGCGGCACATTTCCGGACTCGACTGTTTACCACACTGCCACTGTAACGAGACCGCGCGTGCAACTATATCTGTACATACTATTCTGGATGTTGAGTGGGTTACCATTCTACTGGGCACCTGATCCTCACAACATAAGTGGCTAATTAGCCTAGTTAGGGTTAATTTGGTACAACAACTTTAAGGGTGATTTAAGCCAAAATCAGTGATATAAGGCTGATGCTCTAAATATCTCTCTTTGTGTGTAGTGAATCTCTAATTCATATCTAGTGAAATCATAGTGAGTCTCTAAATTCATATCTAGTGAAATTGTGTACGGTGAGAGAGGGCCTTCAAGTTGAGTGCTGGAAAAGTTCAACCCAGAACTAAACCCTGAACAAACACCTCAAGGGTCTCTGTACACAGAGGCAGCTCAATGGCTCCCAAATAAAAAAGGCTGGTATCCCAGTCATCCTGCAAGTAGTTCACATAGATGTGAAGGTACTGTTCCAGCGTCTGGTTGACTCGCTTAATCTGCTCATCAGTCTCGGGGTGGTAGGCGGTCAAGAGATTTGATTTGATGTCCAGAGCCTGATATAATGATTGCTAGAACTTAGAAACAAAAAGCATACCTCAATCAGAGATGATGTCATCAGGCAGGCTGTGCTTGGAGAAGACGTGGGCAATGAAGAGGCGGGCAAACTCAGGCACTGAGTCAGTGGTATGGCATGGGACGAAGATGGCTTGCTTGGTGAGGCAGCAGACAATGACAAGGATGGCATTGAAGCCGTCAGACTCGGGGAGCTCAATGATGTGGTCCATCAAAATTGAAGACCAAGGCCGTTTCCCGATTGGGAGGGGTTTCAGCAATCCGAAGGGTCGGTGGCACAGAACCTTAGCTTGTAAACAAGCTTTGCAGGAGCGCACATACTGGGTGATGTCCTTCTTCAAGCCAGGCCAGAAGTAGGTCCTCATGACGAGCTGGACGGTCTTCCAAATACCAGGATGTCCATGTAGTTTGTGATCGTGGTGTTGTCGCAGAACATCAAGTCAGAGGCATCCATGGTTTGGTACATAGATACGACCGTCTCAGAGCAAGAGCTTGCCATCAGGAGAGAGGGTGAAAGTAGAGGGGGAAAGGGTAGAGCCAGGCGAGGCAGCAGCCGTGTTGTCGGTCAAAGTTCAGGGATTGTTGGCCATGAAGTACGCGTTGGAGGGGGCACTGCGAATCTGATT
>JAGGAS010037710.1:2308-15944 GCA_017657355.1 Termitomyces sp. K1Ac | reverse complement strand
TACATATAGAGGGGCGAAAACTCGCTGTTCGAGTGATTGGTTTTAGGAGTCTGAGTCAGCATTAACAAATTCTTGTGTATCCGGGACCAGCTACATGCTCCGGACGTTCTCCTTCACTGCGACCTGAAGCCATTTAAAACGCAAAACCTAATTGAAAGACATTTATATATGTGTACTGTACCATGAAGCAAGATTTGTGACTGCTTTCATAGTTGGTCCAGAAACGAGTCATAAGTGCTACAATAAGTATACGCAGTTGATCGATCAAAAATTGTCAGCAACTTCCGAGGACCATGAAGGTTGACTCGACGAAACGAGCCTCTACCAGTACTGCTCGCGGTCGAGGCACCTATGCAGCGCAAGCCTGCAGTATTTGTAGAGGAAAGTAAGGAGTCCCTATTTCATTGTTTACTATTTTGATCGCTGCTGACACTCTTCGAAGGAAGACCAAATGCAATGGAATCAAGCCAGTTTGTGGACCATGTACAGCAACTGGACGACAGGACGAGGTAAATTTGAATCTAGACACACCTATTTGTTACTAACAATCACATTTTTCAGTGCTCATGGGGGAGAGAAAGCGGTCGGAAACCACGGACAGAAGCACATTTTGAGGCGATGCGGAAACGTGCTGACGCGCTTGAAGAGTATGTAAACCTTCTTGAGTCTATGCTCGAGAAGTGCAGGCGAGAACATGGAGGTGAAAAGGACAATGGCGAGTCTTATCTGCAGTTCAGGCCGAGAGACGCCGAAGGGATAATTCTACCGGATGAGGTCGAGGTTGAAGACAACGATGTCCTGAACGATGAGGATCCTGTCTTTTCTCAGGAGATATGTTTGCCTACGAGGAATTTGAAGGTACGTTGGAAATCACCAATTTTTATTTCGCGTAGAACTGACATCTTATTGAATAGCTCGAAGAGGGGAATTTACTTTTGCAACAGAACACTGCGGTATTACGTTTCACCCCCGAATCTCCTATACCTCTACCAACGTCCCATTTTCCGCATAATGCACAATCACCTCGCTATGTCCTCCTCGTGGACGGCTTTGATGACAAAAACTATAATCCTGATTTTGACTGGTCACGATATCTTCCTACATCTGTTCCTCTTGACCGCAAGGAGCACGACAGGTGAGGTCTACTTTTGGTATATGTCAGACATGCCAATTGAACTTTGACTTGACTTCAGGTTACTCGACCTTGTTTTCAAATTCTTTGTGTCCTGGTGCCTCCGGATCGTTCCAGACCTCTTTCTCCGGGACATGTACCAAACCTTAAGCACCCCTCGGTCCCAGACGCCTCCAAAAACTGTCCACTACTCTCCCATGCTCCACAATGCCCTCCTTGCCGTAGGCACTGCCTTCTCTGACGATCCTCGAATACGTGACCTGAAGGCTCGTCAATCTTTCGCTATCCTCGCCAAGAGCTATGTCGAAGCGGAGTGCCAACAACCTAATATCAGTGTTGTGCATGCCTTGTCCTGTCTTGGAAGCTACCACTCGGGTCTTGGAGAGCAGACACTTGGGTTCCTTTATTTCGGTATGTGAAATCCAACCTGTAAGGTGGCTTCTTGACATTCTTTTTTTAGGAATGAGCGCTAGAATGAGTCAGGCTCGTAAGTTTCGCGAACTTCTTCTCACGTATGTGGTACTAGTGACGGTCCAGTTGGTCTCAGTATTGATTGTTCCGCCTGGGTCAAGTCGGGACTAATAACAGAAAATGATATGTTCGACCGTAATTGGGCGTTCTGGACCATTTTTACCCAGGTAGGCAGTGCTCCCACTCTAGCTCTTGGGGATTTTCTGATGTCATTCCCCTGCAGGATGTCTGCTGGTCTTTGTACGTTGGACGTGACTTTAGTATACCTTTCTCTTCAAGTTCATTGAAACGAATACCCTCAACAATCGTGGCAACCGAGTTTGATTCGGTACCATGGTACCATCCACCCTCGGGCATTACCCCTCAGCCGAACTACCTCTCAAAAACGTTTGCTGCTTCTTGTGAGCTGTTAATGATTGCCAGAAGCATCATGGATGTTGTGTGAGTGCTTGGGAGGTATTCATACTTCAAGTATCGGTTCTAAAGTTCTTCAGAAATGGCCTTAATAACGCCAGCGTGAGGCACGAGGTCAATCATGAGCTCATAAGCAATATCGAGTTAGCCTGCTTCTATCTGTGGTATAACAGATGAGTTAACATGATCCCCAGTTTACAACTGAACACTTGGAAGAGCAATCTCTCTTCCGATCTCGACATCACTCTCAAGTCTCGGCCCACGGCTACACCCCACCGGCTAATGATGCATTGCATGTATTGGTGGTTCTTCATACTCCTCCATCGCCCCTTCTACCATCGCAAGCAACGTCCAGGGGACCGTGAAATTGACCATGTTAAGGTATGACTTATAATTCTCATGTAGCTGGCATTAATAACCTTATCATCCCTCCTCTCAAGCTATGCAAACGAGCAGCGGAGAACATTGTCGAGCTCCTTGGGACCTGGCGTTCCTTGTATACCCTCCGCTATGCGCCCATCACCCTTGTTCAAACCGCCTTCTCGGCTGGTACGATTTATCTGTTGGGCGCCGTTCAGGCAGCCACGGGACTTCGCGTTGCTCAAGAGTCCCTCAAGCACGCCCTTGCGCAGGCTCAGCTATGTGCAGAATACCTTTTTGAGATTGGCAAGTCGTGGCAATGTGCGACGAACATTGGAGAGATCCTCAGACGCTTACTGCAAGAGCAGCTTAAGCCTCTCCTCGATAGACGTGCGATCCGTGCCGAGACGATGTCAGGTTCTGTCACACAGAATCACAATCAAAATCAGCAGCAGGGCAATATAGGACCTTCGACTTCGCCTAACCCTTCCAGTGTCTCCTTGTCGCGCCGTCACCGATCACCATCGCAACGACGGCCAACGAGTCTGAAAGACGAGGCTCGTAAGAGTCGACCAGGTATCACGACGTTCCAGACAGGCCTTACAGAGTCAGGTTCATCAAGTAATCATAGCCCGGTCCCTTCGCTAGAGACCCATTCCCAACCTCAATCACCTTCATTCTCTCTCCCCCGCTCGAGCTCAACCTCTAATATGACGTTTCATCAATCTTCATCGTCGTGGTCAATGGACTACAACCTTGCAAATACCACAACAGACCATAGTACATTCCAGAACTTTGGCGGTGGAGGCTCCAAAAATAAGGCTGATATGAACATGGATATAGACTTCGGCGCCGCATTGCACAGCGAGGTGTTCGATGTAAATCTGGGGTTCAGCGGGACCACAAGTACTCATGTGGGAATCGAGAGGGGCAATACGTCGATGGCACAGGCCATAGACCCTTCCAGTTTTCTTGCTATGCTAGGCGGGGAACCACTCTCGGATGCGCCTTTCTTACCAACCTTTGACTCGCACTCCCCACCAGGAGGAGAGAGTCGCCCATATTCTCCTGCAATGCAACAGCCATCATCGAAAGGCCTTGAAGGCTCTGTACAGGGGGGGCAGATTCCTGATTCGGATCTTGTAATCCTCACACAATTTTGGGATCAGAACTTCGGATGAAGACGAACTAAGTGAGCTATTTTTCTCGTCTACAATACCTCACCATGTGATGTGAAGCTTGTCTTGTGATATCATTCACACATAGAATTTACTACGGTCATTTCAGTCATTGCTAATTGATATGTTTGTATAATATTGCTTGGATTCCCGCACTTCCAACAGTCTGGACCCTGTCTTGGGTGACTTTGGACATCATAGGGCAAGGCCCCAGCATATATCGGACGGCATCATACCCCCAAATGTTCTAGATTCGGTAATTGACAAGAACGTGGTTATGGTAAGTACTTATGGCTCGAAACACCATTGAAAGTCACATCTAGATCCATAACCCTTTCTATAATGACCTGCCTGTACAATGATCGTTCTCACCAGAATTCTTCGTGTGCTGGCTTCTCCGACAATCAATATATCCCTCTCACGACGTCCGATGGTGTTTCTTTCGGCAATATGTTGTAACCAAATGTTCTAGATCGGGCAGGCCACGCGAAAAATCCTTTGTGATGACAGATAATAAGAGATCCAACGCGTGTGTTTAAGCTTCGAATGATGGGAAACTCTTCTTCAAACTATAGACCTGGTACCCTGAGGTACGTAGCAGACTTTGGGGAGCAGGAGTCAGGAGGTCATCATTCGGATCCGGGTCTGCAATAAGTATAAAGGTGTGCAGTGGTACTCAGGCTCTTGTCTTCCATTGGCTAACGTGTGTGGACCTTCGCCCGTGAAAACGTGACTGGAGTCCGTCTCGGAGGACAAGTCTTAAATCAGAATCGTAATCATTGTCAAAATTGACAAACGTCCGTGTGACCCTTCGTAGATGGTAACTGAGATTCCAACACATTTGCAACACATTATAAATTATTTGTTGACCGTTTCCCATGGACCGATCATCAAGGCAGGAGCAAGGAAGTATATATAGCCTAGGAAACCAACTCGGACAGCCCAATCTAACATGGGTGACTTGCTGCTATACCTCGAATATCTCGTCCCAGCCATCGCATTCATATACCTGCTCAAAATATGGCAATCTTCATCCTCACGACCTCCTTATCCCCCCGGGCCTAAGCCGAGTTTGATATCAGGAAATGCTAGAGTGATCCCAAAAATTCTTCCTTGGAAGGAGTACGCCCAGTGGGCCAAAGAATACGGTAAGCATCGTTCCAGGCTGATTGTTCAATGTCTCGATCGAAGTCATGTTAGGCGATATCATTCACGTCAGGGCATACAATCAACACACAGTCATCCTCAATAACTTGAAAGACGCAATCGCTTTATTTGAAAAGCGGTCCCGTATTTATTCTGATCGTCCTGACGTGACGATGGTCAAATTGTGGGTCTTATGACTATGACGGGAAGTTCTTGATTAATCGACTGGCCATACCACCTTAGAATGGACTGGGAGTTCAATGTTGCTCTCCTTGGGTACGGAGATAGATGGCGTCGCCATAGGCGTCGATTCCAACAGGGATTCAATAAGAAGGAGACCAGGATCATGCACGAACCCGTGCAGACATGGAAAGTCCACGAATTCCTTCACGAACTACTTGTGGCACCCGAAAACTTCATTGAACACTTCAGAAAGTGCATAATGTCCATTTTAATTCCTCATCAATCTTTGTAACAGTTGATTTAGTGTTGCAGGAGCAATTGTGATGGCCACGGTATACGATGAGAATGCCTCGAAGTCTCAAATTCAAAAATTTGTCGTGATATCCGAGCGTGCTGTCTCGAAGCTCGCAGAAAGTTTTTTCCCTGGTGCCGAATTAGTTAACGCACTACAAACCAGATGCTGGAAATCCCTTTCACATACGTTAAAGATCGAATAGCAAGTGATCATAATTAATATCTCTGGGAATGGACTAATCCAGATGGAAGGCCTCTGGGATCGACGTATCTAGCTTGACAGAGCGCTTGCTAAAGCAAAACAGCGTTCTCGGTCCAATGGCGCAATCAGAAGCAGAGCTCAAAGCCTTCGCAGCGACTGCTTTCGCAGGTATGACCCAGAATAGTATATTTCGCTTTTTCCGAAAATTGAAAACATTCTCTGTGACAGCTGGTGCAGATACTGTTCGTCATTCCACGGTGCTTGCGATGAAGCTGTTAAACTTATATCCACATCCTTAGACTGTGTCCTCAGCTGGAACATTCATTTATGCAATGACTATGAATCCTGACACTCAGAAAAAAGCTCAAGACGAAATCGACAACGTTGTGGGAAGGAACAGATTACCAAACTTCGGTGATCGCCCGAACTTGCCTTATGTTGAGGCTGTGTTTCGAGAGGTCATGAGATGGTACCCAGTCCTTCCTTTGGGCCTTCCCCATTCTACCTTCGTGGACGATGTTTACAACGGCTATTTCATTCCGAAGGGTTAGCTTCCCTTCATGTATTTTGTCAGTTGTCTTTATATTCCCATCAGGAACTACGGTCTACCCGAATATATGGTAGGCATTGGGCAAGTTGATAAGTGCTCTGCTGATGATTTATCATCACCATGTCAGGTCGATGACACATGACGAGTCGAGGTACCCCGAACCCGACTTGTTCAAACCTGAGAGGTTTTTCGACGAGAATGGACAGCTTAACAACGACGATGACATCATTGCTTTTGGGTTTGGTAGACGGTATGTGAAATATTCTGGTTGTTGCTTGTAACTAACCGGATGATATACAAGGATTTGCCCGGGCCGTCATATGGCTAGGTCAACGGTAAATTCCCTCTAATCGTATAACATAATATAACGATGCAACGGTGAAATTCTGTTTTTCTAGGTCTGGCTTCTTATTTCATCTATCCTAGCTACCTTCAATATCAGGAAAGCTCGGGATGAACAAGGAAACGAGATCGACGTTGATGGTTCATATACTGATGGGCTCGTCAGGTAATCTATCTGATTCAAACTTCGCAAGTAGGGTGTTAAAGTGTTTCTCAGTCATAAGATTCCCCACCGTTGCTCCATAACGCCTCGTTCGATGGAGGCTCAAAATTTGATTATCGAAGCCAACGCTGAGCGCTGATGACGTTCAGTCGCTGATTGTCGATGTTTGACCAATCATTTGAGGTTGGTCCGATCTTATTGTATGAGAATATTGCGCTAACAGTAGCCTGCTTTAGTCTGCCTTTCGACTGCAATTCCACATATGAGATCAAGTTGACAACAATAAATTTCCGTATACTCATCGCTCTCGAGATATGAATGAGTACTATTGGCAATTGCGCGGTTTTTTTCTGTATTTCTGATGGACCAAATCTGTAAAGCAGCATAAGTCACTGAATGTTGTGTCGAAAGAATGATGAGTTACCATCACTGTATAAGTACATGGGTGCTGAATATCGCCGGATACTAAGGGCAAAGGGCGGCCGAACAGCTCTGTTTTCCGCATCGCCAGTGGCCACTGATGTGTACACTTGTGGATTGATTATTCTTGATCTCCAACGCATGTCTTTCTGACTCAAGTGATAGGATGAGGGTATTTAGGGTATTTAGAGCTTTTGAATGCAACTTATGTACACCTGTCTCCCAAATGGCAAAGGTGTTTCCTATTATGGGCCGACGGTCCCGTTCTGTCACACTGTTGTGACGCAGCATCAAACTCTTCAAGTCCAGCCGAGTCCAATGCCCCCCTTGTTGATGGTCGCGTCGCCGCCGATCACCAGTACAACGATGACCGAAGTATCTGAAGGATGAGGCTCATAGGAGTCGGCCATAGTCCCTTCGCTATAACCTCAATACCCTTCATTCGCCGCTCGAGCTCAATCCCTAATATGACGTGTTCCATCAATCTTCATCATCGTGGTCAAGTGGACCACACTCTTGCCACACCCGCAACAGGCCGCGAGACATTCCAGTACTTTGGCGGTCACTGGAATTTCTTGGATGTCTCAAGATTGAGACTGATGTGAGCAGGGACTTCGAATTCGGCGCCACATCGCACTTGATGTAAATCTGGGGTTCTTGAATGGGAACACAAGTGCTCACTCATGTAGGAATTGAGAGGGACAATATGTGTATGCTCAATTGTCAGGTCACATGTAGACCTTTCCAGAGGCGTGGAACCACTCTCGGATGTGCCTTCTTTTACCAACCTTTGACTCACGCTCCCCGCCAGGTGGCTCATATTCTTCTGCAACAGCTCCGTCTATCGTCTATGTCATCGTCGACTGGCTTCGAGAGGCCTGTCCCGGGGTCGCATTGCCGGTTCAGATCTTGGAATCCTGACACAATTTTGGGATCAGACCGAGCTCTATTGTATACAAAAAACCATCATGCGACGCAAAGCTGATCTCGTGTTGTTTCGTTATTGATTGATCATCTCATGTCAATGGACAGATTCTCCAAGTTGGGTGGGTTTGCATATCCGACTCGGAAATATATACTAGTAAGTAGCAATTCTTCCACCACTGTGGCATGTGAGTAGATCATCGGATGACAATTTAGCGACGTTCGATATCGCATTCTATCCTTGACAGTCAACATGAGTTTCCAATGGAAGTGTTCGTAATGTATCCATAGCAGTTGGCACTTCAAGCTCTCTAAATACGCGAAGATCAATCTATCTGTCTCTCACAAGTCACCGGCGACCAAATCGCAATAGTGTTCCCTTAAGCTTCGAAGATCCTACCCAAACAAGACAAATATATCAAGAGATCTGTTTGTGAATGGAAATAGGTTCTTTCTGGAGGGGGTCTCTCTTATCGGACACAATACAGGTAGGTAGTTATAGTCTTTCCGATGCCGTGAGATACCGGTGACAGAAAAGGTTGAGTTGAATGGACCTGTGAGCAGGCATTTTCCCAAGCTTGATTGCCGCGGCTAACATGTCAAGTTTTAGCGATTTTGAGGTCATCAATACACTTCTTCCTCTCCATAGGTCTGACCGCATATAGGTTGATCTAGATAACATAGATATGATTCCACTTCTGGGCTTCCAACTCAACCAGTCGAATTCAAATGGATAGTACCGTATACCTCCCCCTATACATCTCAGAGCTATATTCCTACTCAAATATTGGCTATCTTCATCCTCGCGGCCCTTTTATCCGCCTGGCCCTAAGCCAAGTTTGATCTCAGGAAATGCTAGGGGAGCTCCCGTCAGCTCTTCCTTGCCTGAAATATGCTGATGGGGCCAAAGAATACGGTAATCATCGTTCCAGGCTGATTGCTCATTGTACCGATTGAAATACTGTAAGGCGATATCGTTCATGTCAGGGCATACATACAGTCAACACATAGCCATCCTCAATACCGTGAAAGACGCAATCCTTTATTCGAGAAGCGATGTTCGAATTGTGGGTACTACAGGAAGCTCTTAATAAATTGATTTATGAATTCTAGAGCTCAGCTATTTGATGCTTAACCGCTGACTGTTGAATCAGGGAAAGATATTTGGACCTGGTTATTTTCGATTACACATTTCATGAATCGATAAAACCAAGTTGACAACCATAACTCTTGGTACAATGTTCTCAAGATGCATGAGTATAATTCGCACCATTTTCATATATTCATAAACCTGATAAACCCAAGAATTTCTACAAAAATTACAAAACAGAATGAGCGGTGCCCCCATGACCCGCCACAAGTTTTACGCGATGTGTCCTGGAGAGGATTTGTCCATTTGTGTTTGTGTGCTATCTGTGTGATTTCCTCAAGGGCCCAGGGTAAAGTCATCGCTACTCGATACATCTTTTCCTTTCAGGGGAAAATAACTTCTGATAATATCCTGGATATCTGTATTTCAGCACTGGCAGACTCGAGATCCAATGTTACTACTTGCAATTTGTGTGCCAAAGCTGATAGCTCCTATAATAGGAACTAGTGACAGCTATCAGAACTTATGGACCAAGAACGTTGTTGGAGTGACGCGACAAGAGTGCTTACCTGTGGTGAGAACGATTCCCCAAACACTGGGAGATGGGAGTCGTTGACCAATCGTACGTGACATAATTGCTACTGAAAGGCTTCATCTAATCAGTCTCATTGTCGGGTCATTAACGGTAAATCCATACCTCAGTGCTAGACCTCCAACGAGTGTAAACAGAACGAGTCTGATATAAAGAGAGAACGATATATCTGTTTGACTATATTCGCTCAGACGGCGTGTGGTGCCACCATTCTTGTAAAGTATATATGCCATATGGACTAAGTTTCCCGTCAGAATTGCATCATCGCCGCTGGAAAACTAGACTACTCACTATGCAAAGGCAAAACGATGATTGCAGCGATAAAGACTACAACGCAATTTATAGTAGAACTGGCCCATTACAAGAGTATTCTTAGCATCGTCAATAATCTCAAACCATGTATTTCTCACGGTATCACCGACGTAACGACACAATAAAGCTGGTTGGGAGAGCGTTGCACTATGGAAGGATTGAAGAATGCCTTTGAAATCACTGAGAATACAAGTTTCAAGCACAAAGTAATGTAGACAACATACAAGGGAAACCACGGTAATATTTGCAATACAAAAAGCCGCCCAGGGCAAGATAATAAGCTAGTAGAAGCAAGTAATGATTGAAATCTAGGTGAACTCAATCGTGTACTTACCGTATATTCCTTTCGAGACCTTGTCTTGCTTTCAAATTCGCCAAAATTGACGACAGATATTTGTAGATAGAACTTGATATGTATGGAAGGATTCGTCAACTGAAGATGACATTCTTGAAATGGACAATGCCTTACATCTATGACAAAGCAGGTGTATGAGATTGTGCAACTTGATGAGAGTTGTGAGGTAACGAAATCTGTCGATCACACGGGTACTCACAGTAACGGGCAACTGTAGACGAATGAGGTCTGGAAGAAGCATAGACCGTACGGTGGATGTTGCATTGCACCCTGATGCCCAATAAGGAGAAGATAAGTAGTTGCATACAGAACGAATGAAAGGATGAGGCCAGCCCAAGTCGTTTTTCTGCAAACACCGGCAAAAAAGGTTGGTGCCAGTACAGCGATATTCAAGAAGAGACCCAGAGAAGAAAAGACATTGAATATGACAATCTCTGCAGAGCTGGTGACCTCCATATCCGATGTGTAGTCCAGCAAGTCCTGCGTGCTAAACTTCCTTGGGATCAGGATACGGACATTAGATCGAAAGATTCGCCAATTGCATACCTTTTATACCGCCGCTCGATCACTCGGAATAGAGATCAATACAGCTAATAATATTAGATCATGATGTATAGTTTCCAATGAGCAGTTGCCGCGCTCGAGTAGTGTATACGATATACCGGTTAATGGGGGAGCTCATTTGAGCCGAGACGATTGGGTGACGGACGAACTTCAGTCACTTGCTTGGGCCTTGACGGGCCCTAAGTTCTTGAAGCTGCCAGTGTGGCTTGTTTAACATAACTGCGATGCTGGTCAGAAGAGATATGCAGCGTGATTTCTGTCAAAAATCAAAACAGCTCCAAGCCACAATCAATCATGTACATGGATGGAGGCTATGGAAGACTCAACCAAGTTGTTCACATCCTTTCGCATCACGTCGGAGGGAACCGATCACTCCTCGGCCAGCGCCGCCCAAATTACCTTGATACACATCACACGTCGAGTGCGGACATTCGCCCAGTTTCCGACCAGCATTCAGATCTTTGGGATATATAAGGCTCGTTATGAAAAATGAAACATATACATATACATCATATACTTACACAACGAACGATCTGATTTTGAGAAATGAAGGTGAATTCCCGCTCAACGCTTCTGAAGGCTTCTGATCACTTACATAAGTATACGTTGCTATGTAATTAATTATTTTCTTTGGTTTGATTTCCTTGTAAAATAATAGTGTTGGACATCCTCTCAAGTGAAAGGTCGAGCCTCTCAAGTGAAATCCACGATGGTTTGAAACAAGTTGAACCGTTTCTCGCATGACGTGACATCAAGGTCATCATTATTACATAGACACTGATCTACACTCCCACTTCTTAGAGTTTCTTAGTGACCTCAAGAGTGAAATCCTTGAAGTAGGCCCTCTGATCCTTGGGGGACGCGAAATCGGGCGTCGAGCCTAGGAAGTAAATCAGAGAAATTCAGACGATACAGTTGACCAAACGCACTGCCGCCGAAGAAGGTATGAACCATGATGCCAGTAATCCGCCCTTCCTCACTTCCCCTCAATTGTAAACCCGTGACAGAGACCACTGACTTGCCATTTCTGAATACTTCGATCTCACCATTCTTTTTCCCAACGTCATTGAGCTTGACACGCTCAGAGAGTTCAGTCCATTCGCCGGGTGTAAACCATTTTTTCCCTCTGCCTATGGATGCACCATATTTCACATCGCATTTCCCTTTGCAGACGGGAAGGTTCTGATTGTCACTGGGAAGATATGCGTAGAGTTCTCCACTGCCTTGCTCTCTCCACATCAAGCGAGCAGACCAACAATCATCACTGAAAGCGAAGGTCAGAAACAACAGCAGAATCGCGATGAAGAAACGCACTTATGGTGTCCACCGGTACACGTCTTGGCAACGCCAGGATTCGAACCTCCATCTGCAAAATAGGTTGAATGAACGCCCTGCATGTTGTACAATTGCAATGCTCACATAAACCAGGCAGTTTTCCTGCAAGCTGGAAATCAAATCCGTCTTCGAACATAACTTTGTAAGTAAGTCTCGCTTCTTTGGCACGGGTAAGATCTACGCCAGGTCCGCCGGATGCCTCGAATATGAATCCAGAAATCCCTGGACCAGGCGGTTTTGACCCAGCATAGGAACCTTTGGGATAGTGCCCAATCAACGCTGGTTCGTTTTGAGGATCCTTTTTAATGTATGATTGCTTGAAACCGCCACTAATACCGAAGGACGACCTGGCATTGCCGTTAATGGCATGAGGCCATCCACCATCTCCTGCCCTGGCACGGATGTAGTTTGGAATTGGTGCAGCCGAAGAGGGGAAAGCACAGAGAGATGCAAGGAAAAGAACCGTGGAGAGCAACATAGTGAGCTGTTTGATGAGGACAAGAGAATATATAGCGAATGAACGAGCTATTAGTTGACCTGCAACTCGGGAGGCAGTATTGACCAGCAATGAACGGGGGCGACCAGGCGAAGGATTCAAAAGTCATACTGCGTCCTTTTATCACTAGGCCCGGGTGGGTCCCGTATGGAGTGCTTTGATGGGAATGGGGATGAAACATGACACGGACACGGACACGAACGGTGTTGTAAGGTTACGGCGATGATTCATATATGATAAACTCTATCGAGTTACTGAAAGTCTTAAATGATAACTTGAAAATTCGGCGAAAGCGAGGGTAATCTAGAACGATGTTTGAAACTACTGAATATTGAACAACCCTGTTCGATAGATCAGTGCGAATCTGCCTGGGATGAAAACAAAAGTCGGAGTTGCCTTATGACTTATCTACTGATGCACCAAATTCGAAATGATACCCAGTGGATCTACACATCGTACTCACTAGTCATGCATGCATCACGGTTTGATATGGTTGTTCCGCCGCTACATAGCGCGAATCACCATGAAGTATGTAAGTATGTACTCACCTTCACGTAAAACTATGTATTGTAGTCGGATGACCCATGGGTATAGACCTTCGTGTCTCGTAGACGAAATGGAATTTGTATGTAGATCCTCGTTGCTTTAGTGTCGAAACTCGATCACCACCTTGAACAAGGAGGCGATGCCATATCATCCTGTTCAGGATCCACTTGCCTCGATAACCAGAACAGTTTCGGTTCCTCAGACAGTTAAAGAGCCCAAGAGCCATGGTCCAAACGATAATGAAGAACAAGTCAAGTTTTCCTTCGTTGGGGATCAGCGTCCTGGATGATACCTTGCCGAATCGTATTGACCCCAATCTGAGAAGCCTCAGTAGATGGGACGATGGAGTACTAGAACTAGACAGGTTCGGATCTAGTTACCAACTTGGTTAGAGGGTTTGGCGCTACACAGCATAAGATGTCTGGATGGGGTGCCAGTGTAAGAACCACAGTAATGCAAGGAGTTTACCCCGGACCCATATGTATGTGTTTAACCATATCCATCGATCGATGTCGTCATATATGAAGATACCAGCGCGACCTATACTTGTACGTTTATCTGGTCCAC
>JAGGAS010037709.1:0-16027 GCA_017657355.1 Termitomyces sp. K1Ac | reverse complement strand
AGTACGACCTGTCCTCGGACGGGACTGAGCTCACCCTTTCTTTCTGAGACTCTTCTCCTTCCTCGTTTCTTTCTTTACTGGATACTGACTCTCTTTCTCCTTGCTAGGTATTGTATTCCACACTATATTGCGTTGTGTATCATGTATCCAATAACGACAGTTATTTCTCGTCACTTGCCCTAAGTCCGCATCTTCGTCTTCGCTCGGCCCCCGTGCTCATCACATGCATGCCGGGCCGACTCGAGGTCGACGTTACGATGTTACGATCAAGTTGAACTCCTTCACTAAGTTCCCCTTGCTTCTTGAGATGCTTTAAGGTATAAGAGTGAACTCGAACCGCTTCTATATCAACGGGCGCGCGTGCTAGTGCATCTGAACACTATCCACGTGACCCTCCGCGGGGTTATCTATGCAAGCAGCGTGAAATACGGTACATACATCCATTGTCCTTCGCGAATTCTGTTTGACGTGGTCAATTACAGACGGTCGTTCGACTGCTGTTTACTGACACTTAGAACTTTGAAGTACGAGTCTCAGGACGAGGTGTTCCGCTCTGTTCGAATTCCGTTGTCATACAGCCGACATGAAGATTGATTTCCTTCAAAACATCTCCTCAACTTCGAGTTCCACCGAACTTCGGGCTCCATCTCTTTCAATGTGCTCCAGATCTCGGATGTGAATGGGTGCATGGCGAGTACATCTCCCTTAGACCGCAGGTTTGTTCTTGGCCTGTCGATGCTCAAAACAGTGACTGGTTTTACCTGTCTTTGGATGGGAGTGAGTTCACCCTTGTTTTCCTCTGAAACTCCTGCTTCTTGGTATTTTCTGTGACTCGATGTTCATTTGATTCTCTGTCTCCTAGTCTTTTGATCAGAGCAAGACATCGACCAGCTCGGTGTTTCTAGCGATAGCGTTCTGCCTCAATTGTATTCCCACACACACACACCCACGATTTGGATGCCCTTGCCTTGAGCTGTCAACAGTTGGCGGACAAGAGTTGATGTGGTTGGATCTTGATATCTTTATGTGATTGTTGTTGGGCGTGCTTCGAGTATTGACTTCGTCTCCGCACAAATAGGCTGGCCGTGCGTGTGCCCTTTGTTAATCCTGACAGGAACAAAGGACCACCACAGGATCCGGGTTTTATCAGGGTATGGTCTCCCTGTCTCAGAGCTTGCAAGCTGACAGTGGACGCGCAAGAGCATCGTACGTCATCTTGAAACCGGCTTGTCGACGTGTCGACTCGTCATTACACCATGTGATTGGCACGAACGAAATCCTAGTGGGATCCCCGTGCTACGCCACGCTGCCCTCCGCGGTAGCGAAGAACACTTTTAACGCGAGTACGAAACGTGGAGATCAACGTTCTGCAAAGGTGGAGGAGGCATGGAAAGGCTTGTACTTTTTTCTTTATCTTCAGGTAAGCTTTTGTAGCTTGACTAGATAAGAGTCTCAGTCCGGTTTGCAGATTGTCAAAGCAAGAGATGCGGAGTATTGGGAGGCCCTGGTGCAAGGTGCCAAGCTCAGGTCCTGCGTCAGATGGCTCACCTATAATTACAGTGCTGATAAGGGCTGTGTTCGTATGAAACAGTGGATGGATTTTGCCTTTTAATTAATGTTTAGTTTAGACTTGAAAATTCGTATACATAGTCATTTCGCAAAAAGGCATCTGTACAGAAGGAAAATGATACAGGTGTCATAAACTGTAATCCTTCCATCCTTACGGTTGAGCGCTACCAACCGGTCGCAGCCCCATCATCAAATTGACGTCTTACTGATGCACATTATCTCTGCTGCTCCATCTGCCCGACGCCTAGTACGCAACTTGCTTGCCACACCATGCTTGCAACAACTATAGATATAATTGATACTATATTACATAGCAAGGCGAATTTCTAGAAATCTTCATCCAAGACACTACAAGATCCTGATGAGCTTCGATAGCAATATTGATGGATTCAAGAGACATACAAAGTTGGTGACAATTTTGATGTCTCGGACACTCCAGAGTAATTGATGCCAGCCTTTGAGTAATCCGAAACTCGCTTCTCGAAGAAGTTCGTCTTGCCTTGTAACGAAATCATATCCATAAAATCAAAGGGGTTTGTCTTGTTATAGACCTTTTCATTGCCAAGGGCAACAAGTAAATGATCAGCAACAAACTCGATGTACTGACACATCAGGTCCGAGTTCATGCCTATGAGCTTGACAGGGAGAGCATCTATAACCCATTGAGTAAGACTCATTTCAAGATGGGTGTACACTCACCTGTCAAGAACTCTTGCTCAATGGCAACAGCTTCGGTGATGATAGCCTTGATTGTATCGGGATGAGGGCGGCACCTGAGATGACTGAAGAGGAGGCATGCAAAATCGGTGTGCATACCCTCATCGCGGCTAATGAGTTCATTCGAGAAGGTTAAGCCTGGCATAAGACCGCGTTTCTTAAGCCAGAAGATCGATGCGAAGGACCCGGAGAAGAAGATGCCTTCGACAGTAGCAAACGCTACTAACCGTTCGGCAAAAGTAGAGTTCTTGTCGGAGATCCACTTGAGGGCCCATTCAGCCTTGCGTTTGATGCAAGGAATGGTCTTGATGGCATCAAATAAGTACTCGCGTTGAACTTGATCCTCGATATAAGTGTCGATGAGGAGTGAATATGTTTCCGAGTGAATGTTTTCCATCATGATTTGGAAGCCATAGAAGCAGCGAGCTTCAGCTACCTGAACTTCGTTGGAGAAACGCTCAACAAGGTTCTCATTGACGATGCCATCAGATGCAGCGAAGAAGGCAAGAACGTGCGAGATGAAGTGGCGTTCGTTACTGTTGAGGCGGTCGCGCCAGTCACGAAGGTCGATGGAGAGATCTATCTCCTCAGCTGTCCAGAAGGATGCCTCTGCCTTTTTGTACATCTGCCAAATCTACAGTTACCAGTATAAGTAGGTACAACTTAAGGTGTAAGAAAGACACGAACCTCTGGGTACTGGATAGGGAATAACACGAAACGGCGTCTTGATTCCTTCAGTAGAGGTTCTTCACCTATGTGACAGCCGTTGGGGTGCATGTGTGGAAAACCGCAATAAGAGCACATACTCTCAGGTACATTAATCTCGCCGACGGACTTCTTAATCAGAGGGTGGGCGTCGACTTCGGAGGTGAAAGCTTTGTTGTCGTCGAGACATTCAGACAGAGATGTGTTATCGATCATGGCGGTAGTGGAAGTGAATGTTCCGCAGAAGTATTGAGAGAGAGAGAGCTGTAGACGAGCACAGAGTGTCTAGAGCACGAGCCGGGCTTTTAAACGATACACCTGTGGTCTTGTTCATTTTCAGCGCTTTCTGACGATCATCTCCAAGTCCATGTACTTCCTTCCTGAGTAGATTAACCTCTTCTTTGGGTCCGGTGTTCGGCCATGTAATGTTAGCGGTGGTAGGTAGGAAACCGGCCAGTCCATATTCAATCTTGTACCCTGTTGTGTGGCGGCGGCGAGAGGACTCAAGTTTACCCTACCCCGACATAATCTACTGCTCGATATTTACCAAACCACTGCCATATCGAATTTGTCGTGGGCGGTAGGTGACTTTCATCCGTTCAATTGTTAACTATACCATGTGTAGATCATCCAAGCCGTCGTTGAGGAAGGAACTTCATACCTTGTGTCATCAGTCGTCACCGTTCGTGAACTTCCGAAACAGTTCAATGACGCACTATGTCACTTCTATCGACTCCGACTATCTTTCACCGCCAGAAACTCACCTTGTTAAGGTCTAAAATAACCACTTAAAACAAAACATGATTCGAAGATCTCCGCATGGAACGTTGACATCCACTGTACCAGCTGTTCCATCCGATTGCAATATGATCTGCGACGTGTTCTCTGTATGTCATTGTGTCATTGGTAAGTAACCTGTTGCCCAAATTCATATCTGTCTCTTCATTACCTTTTACCCTGTCCCGTTCCACCCTTGCCCTGCGCCATGACATATATTTTGAGTTAGATTGTTTCCACATATATGTGTATGTCGCGTCTCTGTTCTATGTAGGTGTGCACACATCATATTTGGAGGATATACTGTTCCTAACTGGCTCCCAGCCCACACTGTCCGACCAGTCGACAGCTTCTACACAGTGGTTGATGAGCGTGAGGGCTGACATCGGAAGGATAACGAGCTTAGATAGGTATGGTGGTAGGGGAGCAAGTGGCTCAGTTGGTGACGCAATTCTTTGTTAAGGGTGATTGAAGTATATATGCATGGTAATGACACCTACTTGATTCATGTAACCTCTCCTCCTTCTCCTCCTCTGCTTCAGCACCTGGCCACACAGTCGCCCTGAATCCGCGAGATCATTACCAAGGCGGGTGCAATTCCCTAGAGGTCCTGCGCAACAGCGGATAAATCGACGTGCTAGTGCGGTGGTATCTGGTCTAGGGCTGAACGGAGGGATCAATCTCGGTGCTTGATGAGGGGAAGCGATGGGAAGGCAAGGGTGTTAAAGTGTGCAATAATGGGTTTTAACGTTACATGTGGCGGGGAAGTGGTTGCGTTCCCGTTGACGGTCGATGGTGATGAACCTCTGCTGTCCCCTCCAAGGAGCATACATTGCCCCATCGGCTCCATTATCGACTGCATCTCAGGGGCGGGTAATCGATATCGCATCGCCGGATTTCCGGTAACAGTAATGAATGTCTATAAACTACTGACTTCATGCGTAGTAGGTGAGTATTAAAACGTCTGTAAAAGACGTACGGTTAAAGCAGAACTAAGTTAATAACAGGCCTAGGGGCGACGGCTGTTTGCAAGTTTAGCTCTGGTTCGGAATGAGCCGGGTTCCCACGCGCCTTTCTGCTCTCGATTTTCTCGACCCAGAGTTACCAGAGACAATCTGACGTTGATCATATTCCCTTATACTTAGCTTTTACTACAGACTTTCTTCAGAAGTAACCGAAACGCCCTACTGCCCGAGTCAGTATTGCTCTTGAGCTAAATTCCCTTACACCGAAACTTTCCAATTCTAGGCATTCTCCACTGACTGCTTCTGACATGATGACATGAAGTAAGAGAAAGACTTTCGAAGGCATCAGTACGAAAAAGGGTATATTACAAAGTCACAGGATGTAAGTAACTTTGTCCGGTATATTGCAATTTCACAGGATGTAAGTAATGTCCGGAACATCAATCTGGGGAGGAGTCGGTGGCGTCGTCCGATAGGAAAGGATAAGCCGGCGCCTAAGGCTCTGTAAAAGGTTCTCAAATCGCGGGGACACGCAGCTTGTGTATCGGCGATTGCAACAAGGTGATATCAATCAAACAAATAGTACTCTGAAGTCCAAAATTAGATCTATGAAATGAAAGGGATGGACACGAGTCAAACGTCATAATCGGATCCTTGATATTCCAGCAAGTCAACCTTTTTACCTTTGTGATAAGTATGTTTTTCCAGGAGAGGGAACAAATTTACCACATTTATAATAGTTCTGCTTTGTCATCGTTTCAATGCTTCACTCTGTCATTTTCGGATCGACTAAATCAAATTCTGCATTTGGAGACTACTGTGCATCCCCGAATTATAAGATCGGTGTCTGTACCATCGAGAGAATATCTCGACCCTCCTCGCTCCGCAAGTCCAACGATGGTTCTCAAGCTTTACGGGTTGCCGATTTCAACTTGCACTCAGCGCGTTGCGACTGTGCTGCTTGAAAAACAAGTTCCCTTCGAATTAATTACCATAAATTTTGCGGAAGGTGAACATAGGTCTCCTTCGTACCTTGAAAAACAACCATTTGGCCAGATTCCATACATTGTAAGATGGTTATTTCTTCCGACCATACAAAGATCATGTTCATATACCATTATTCTAGGACGACGATGGCTTTATCCTTTACGAAAGTCGTGCTATCTGCCGCTATATTGCTACAAAGTATGCAGACCAGGGCACAAAGCTGCTCCCTACAGACCTTGAGAAGTGTGCTCTCTTCGAACAAGCTGCTTCAAGCGAGCAATCCAACTTCGATCCGTCTGCGTCGGCCGCCGTATTCGAGAATGTCTTCAAGAAGTAAGTTGAAACGTTTTCCAATAGAGCCGTCAATCATTGGTTTACAATTATCAGATATCATGGATTGACTCCTGACCCTGTTGCATTTGAGGAGCACATCAAGAAGCTGGATGCTAAATTGGATGTTTACGACAAGATCTTAAGCAAGCAGAAGTATGTTGCTGGCGATGTACGTATACATTTTACCTTGATGATTCAACTTCTCACCAGTTTCCGGATGTAGGAGTTGACTCTCGCTGATCTGTTCTACCTTCCCTATGGCTCCATGCTCGCAGTAGCTGGGAGTAATATCATGGAGACCAAGCCTAACGTTGCAAGGTATGTTTAATCCACTTGTTTCCGTCTTTCGTATTTGTTTAGTGGACTTTTTGATAGGTGGTTTAAGGAAATTACCTCCCGGCCGTCTTGGGTCGCTGTTTTGGCGGACGTTGCGAGCTTAGCGTAGAGTTATCACAATAACTGTGAAATTATCTGTGAGCACAGGAGATGAATAGATTGGTAGAACACCTGTTTAAATCTTAAAGGAAGTCGACATGCACATATATAAGTGCCTCGTTGTACCATATTTTACGTTTACACTGGCAGTGTGAGTTTTAATATTAATGTTCTCAAGACTTAGGTTGTGAAAGATGCAATGTTTGAGCTGTCACGGAAAACCATTGAAGAAGCCCATTTTTAATTCGGGTGAGGGTATTCTGAAGCAGGAGGGGTTACATGGGTACCTATTGTTGATCCGACATGAAAAATGGTCCAATCGCTGAAGCAATGGACGCATAGGGGACTCTTGGGGAGGTCTATCATCTGCGAACAACAGATGAAAATAATTGGAAACCAGACATCAATATGGCTTTTGTTTTCGATGGATGATTCCATTTAAACCATGACTAACAATCTATGGCTTTATGTATAAGAAGGAACCATTTGTATCACTTGGCGACCATTTACGTGGCTATCTGAAAGGATTGTATGTATGTACCTTGAGCGTAGATATACATATATGAATTCTAGCCAAATTCTAGCCTCGAGTACTCAGCCAGAAAAGAATATCGTGCATACATAAATCTGATTTTTGTGTTCCGGATGATTCCATTTAAACTAAGACTATCACAATTTATGGCTGTATGTATAAGAAGGAACCATTTGTATCACTTGTCGCCCATTTATATCGTTACCTGGTTACCTGAAAGGATTGTATGAATTCTACATTCCAAGTACTCAGCTAGAAAAGAATATCGTGCATTATTGACTGACTCAGTTATATTCGTATTCGTTAATCGTAGAACACCAGCGCCCTCAGCTCGATGGATTCTCGCAAGGGCGCGCCTTTAGGCGTAGCAGGGTCTTCAAACGCCGTATGAGGAGTATAGATTGCGACACTTCCATCTTGGATCGAATCAAAACTGGGCGACGATGTTAATTCGACGCATAATAATCATTGATAAGCACGGAAGGTCTCTCTACTTACCATTTGATGAGAATGGCTTCCTCTGGTTTTACCCCATAGAAGTATTTCCATTTCTGATTAGGATTATACTTTACGCCATATGTTTCTCCTTCACGGTCGGGATAAATGAGGGCGACAGGAAGCGTATCCATCTTTGGATCAACGCTGTTGTAGTCACAGAGAGTCAGAGGCCAGTCAATTGCTGGGTGATTGATGGGTCTCCAGAGGTTGACAATCTGAAAGCGGCGACGAAGAAGGACTTCCGCTTCAGCAGGAGGTAGATGACGGCGCACACGGTCAATAGAAGACGCCGTCGTCTGATCGATGTGAGCCTGGATGACTGGCTGACGCTTGTTTGGTGCATCTTCGGTTTCTTCAGGACGGCGACGGCGAATAGCTGGCGGTATTTCAAGACACATTCATAAAACTAGGAATATCAATACGCACTGTGATCGAAAAATACTACTTTGCTCGCTCCAGTTATGTTCTTGATCAACTCGGCACTTTCCACATAGTATTCCCGCTCGATGTCAGCATCATTGGTGAAGGCGGTATGTTTCGCAGGGTGATATACAAGCTGGAAGCCAGTTTTGTCCAGAGAAGCAGAATCCTCGTTTCCACGAAGGTTCTCGATGACGACTTCTTTCTGTTCGCGCTCGAAGTTTCGGGTCCGATCCCCTACTCCGTCTGAGGAATTCACCGCATTGACATACTGGAATGCGCGGACGCCATCAGGTGGTTGAACGAAGAATGTGAGTCGAGCAGTGGTTGAGACAGGAGATAAAGATGCCATTTGGACGTTACCAAGTGCAAGTGGGTGTCTGGACAAGCTGAGACAGCCTTCCATAATCCATCTCTTTATAAAAGTTTTCAATCTCATTTCTTTGTGGAGAAATACCTATCCTTCCATCTCTTAAATCGGTGATCGCATACTAAAATTCCTAAAGACAGAATCTGATCGTCCAATCGACGATCCGATGATTCTTCAGCGACGAACGTATCATCAATGTTACTTACCGAGAGTGTCTGTTATACATACCGCGGCATCGGCTGTGAGGTGCCTATGACCCACAGTCTAATTTGAATGATCACCTTTCGGTGGGTTCATGGAACATACCTTCCGTCTGGGGAAAAACATTCACCATCTTTGACCAGACAACATGCATGTATGAAATCACTTTCCGCGTGTCATATGCACAATGTTCATGCATGCCATGATCTGATCGGCAGTAGGTTTCCCTTGGATAGGTTCAATCAGGAGACTCGAGTGGCAAAATAGGCATCGACATAGTGCACATTGAGTTGGCCTGTCGCCGACAAGCAGATTTACTCCCTTTCTAAGATTTCAAGTCCGCAGGGGTCGAGTAGGAGTCAGAAATGTACAGTCTTTGCAGTCAAAAGCTTTTGTAATCCATTCTGAGTTCTAAGGCGTTAGGAGACGCTCGGTGTTGTCCACTTCAAGCAAAGTCTGATTCTTTTCTTGCACTGCTGACGTCACCGGCCCCGTTTCGCCCTCTCACTCTGATTCTTCGTCCTAGATGACGTTTTTGAATTTGGATAGCGAGTTGTAGATTTCCCATGCCGCCCGCCGCTGCTCCAACAAGGGCTATTGTGTGCAGAACCGTAGGCTATACTGGGTCGGAGTTCAAGTATGATACGTATCCGGCAAGATAGTCTAGTTTGAGCATGACGAGTTGGGTACGGCCGCAGGTCTGCGAATGACGATGCGCAATTACGACGTTTTCCAGGTTGGTGTCTGGCCCATAGCTCGAAATACACAGCCCTCATAATAAGATTAGCCAAAAGATTGACGGTCACGGTAACACCAATGTTAACTCGGAAAGTGAATAAGTATCTGCAGATGACACAATCCATGTGATGACAGGTTGAAAAGACACGTCCCTTGATGCAGACTGCTTGATCCCGCCATTTTGTGAGCAGGGAGTTGTGAGTTGGGCCTGAACGTTCACGGTGTTGAGTGTGTGGTTGAGTTTGATGCCGCACAATTCGGATCAGGCCTGTGAAGTCTAGTCCGGGGATGTTCATAAGGGCTGAATCACAGTCTTGGAAATCCTCATGTCGATTCACTCGGTCCATGTCCCTTATAGTGCAGATATTTCCTCGCGAGGACGTTTGTTTTGTCTCGGGGCCGCGCGTCTCTTTTTCTTATCGCATTTAAGGAAATTGAATGAGGTAGAAGTCTAAATTATATCAAATTTATGCCGTTCTGACTCAATCAGCTAACTGAATACTAGGTGATTATGAATCATCACTCCGTGTAACACTTTTGTCCACTTTTTTCCTTTTGCAGCAAGACGTGCCCAAACAGGTTGTGTGGTTTCCATTGCAACATAAGTACGCATCTACCTGCAGTTTCCCTCTTGTTCAACGTATCTTAATCAGGGTGATTCTCCGTAAATAACCACACTAGTCCAAACCGGGTGTCTCGACAAGAATCGTTGAAATATGGGCTTTTTCTTATACCTCTCATCCTACTCCCTTCCACGTCGCCTGCTTCTAGTTAGCCAGCATAAAGCCAAAATCTCTCAACATGACTTATGTTTTCAAGCGAGGTAAGTATTTTTTTCTTGACCAAGATTGCCCTTAATCGTAATTTCTTCAGACGGGTGAATGCTTATGATCGTGTCCCTGCGTGTAAATATTGACTCATTGGTTGTCTACAGACGTAAAGAGTGTCTTCGATTTGACAAGGTCTGTGTCTCTGTTGTCGTTTCGTGTATCTCTGTTCTCATCATGCCTAGATCACTTCCAGGATTGACAAGCTCTGCTATGGACTCGACATGAACTACGTGAAACCTACTGAGTATGTGGCACCGTCTGACTTTGTGCAATATCGTCGCCCACGTAGTCCATCATAAGGGTTTCGCAAAAAGTTGTCGCTGGAGTTTACCAGGGTGTTACAACGGTCGAGATGGATGTATATCCTTTCCTCGTCCATTATCCCAACACATCTTTCTAACGCATGATTCAGAATCTTGCATCCGAAACTGCTGCATACCTTACGACTAAGCACCCCGACTATTCTGTCCTTGCTGCGCGTATCGCTATTTCCAGCCTTCACAAGGAAACAAGGAAGAATTTCTCTCAGGTGATCAAAGACCTTTACCACTATGGTATGGCCAGGCTTCTTCGTCACAAGCAGATACTGATTTTCCCCTAGTCAACCCAAAGAACAATCGTCCCGCTGGCATGATCTCCAAGGAAATCTACGACATTGTTTCCGAACACGCAGAAGCCTTGGACTCTGCTATTATCTACAGTCGTGACTTTGACTACAACTAGTGCGTCCTCGCTTTCCCATTTATCTGTCTATATTGAAGTTGTCGGGTAGCTTTGGTTTCAGAACCTTGGAACGTTCATACCTCCTTCGAATCAACGGACGTGTCGCTGAGCGTCCTCAACACATGATCATGCGTGTTGCAGTCGGCATTCACGGCAATGACATCGATCGTGCCCTTGAGACATACGAGCTTATGTCGAAGCGCTACTTCACACACTCTTCACCTGCACTTTTCAATGCTGGTACGCCCCGCCCACAACTTAGCTCATGCTTCCTTGTCTCTATGAAAGAAGATTCGATTGATGGGGTCTATGACACCCTCAAGCAATGCGCGAAGATTAGCAAATATGCTGGGGGCATTGGTCTCAACATTCACTGTATTCGTGCCACTGGGTACGCGTTTCTTCCTCCTCCGGCAATTTCCTAATCAATGTAAACATTTTTAGTTCTTATATTGCTGGGACTAACGGTTACTCGACTGGCATCGTGCCCATGCTACGGTCATACGACGCAACTGCTCGCCATGTTGACCAAGGAGGTAACAGGCGACCTGGTGCCATTGCAATCTACCTCGAGCCTTGGCATGCCGATATCTTCGAGTTTCTCGATTTGCGCAAGAATCACGGAAAGGAAGAAGTTCGTGCAAGAGATCTTTTCTACGCTCTCTGGGTGCCTGATCTCTTGTGAGTATGGATCGGTTTGTGTCATGGAATCCAAGGCTTACCCCTTTCAGTATGAAGCGTGTCGAAGCGGGTAAAGACTGGCCGCTCTTCTGCCCCAACGAAGCTCCGGGACTTGCTGATGTTCATGGCGCCGAGTTCGAGACCCTATTCACGAAGTACGAGAATGAAAAGCGCGCTAAGAAAACTGTACCTGCTCAAAAGCTTTGGAACGCCATCCTCGAGGCACAAATTGAGACCGGAGGACCTTTTATGCTCTACAAGGATGCTGCCAACGGTGTGTATTGATCATTCTGTTTCGTTGCCTGACCACTCATATGCCCATAGGTAAATCCAACCAGAAGAACCTTGGCACTATTAAGGGCTCTAATCTGTGCGTGGAGATAATTGAGTACTCGTCACCAGAAGAAACCGCAATTTGCAACTTGGCTTCTCTTGCACTTCCCATGTTTATCAAAGATGGCGTCTATGATTTCCAGAAGCTCCATGACATTACCAAGGCCGTCGCTTTCAACTTGAATCGTATCATTGATGTCACATACTACCCTATTCCCGAAGGCCGTCGTTCGAACATGCGTCACCGTCCTATTGGCATTGGTGTGCAAGGTCTTGCTGATACGTTCATGATTCTGCACATGCCCTTCGACTCTCAGGCTGCAAAGATGCTCAACATTCAGATCTTCGAGACCATCTATCACGCGGCGCTTGAAGCTAGCTCTGAGATGGCGGAGAAGGATGGACCATATGAAACATACCAGGGTAGCCCTGCGTCGGAAGGATTGCTCCAGTTCGACCTTTGGGGCGTTACTCCCACTGGTCTCTGGGATTGGGTGTCGCTCAAAGAGAGGATCAAAAGATCCGGTCTGCGCAACTCACTCTTGTGCGCTCCTATGCCCACTGCCTCATCAAGTCAGATTTTGGGTTTCAACGAATGTTTCGAACCATACACGAGGTATGACAAGCGTGTATTCTGCATTAAACGATGCTGACATGAACAAACCTGTAGCAACATCTACACTCGTCGTGTCCTTGCTGGTGAATTCCAGGTTGTGTGCCCGTGGCTTCTTAGGGAGCTTGTTGACCTGGGCGTCTGGGATGAGAACATGAAGAACCTGATCATCGCGCACAACGGTTCCATTCAGAATATCCCCAATATCCCTGACAACGTCAAGGCGGTTTATAAGACAGTTTGGGAAATCAGCCAGAAGAAAGTCATCGATCTTGCCGCTGACCGTGGTGCCTTCATCTGTCAGAGCCAAAGCTTGAACATCTATTTGCAAGCGCCGACTCGGGGCCAGCTGACAAGCATGCACTTCTATGGCTGGAAGAAAGGTCTCAAGACGGGCATGTACTACTTGCGGACGAGACCCGCTGCTCAAGCCATCCAGTTCACTGTAGACCAGAGTATGCTCAAGGATATAAAGCCAAAGGCTGCCAAGGAACAGCAAGTGCTCACTGCTAGCACCCCGCGTGTCGCTGAAAGCAAGCCTACTGGTCTTCCCACTTCTGTCTCATCATCTTCCGAGTCGTCCCTCGCCACCTCTGCTGAATCCCTACCTACATCAGCAGAAGCCATTGCCACACAAGAGATCCTCCCGGTGTTGCGATTAGATGTTGCTGCGACCGATGACTGCGAAGCTGCGGATGCGAAGCTGCAATGTTCGCTTCAGAATCAGGACGCATGTTTGATGTGCTCTGCCTGAGTTGATCTGGATTCCCTCTTTCGTCCTTGAAGCTCTTTCCTTGGTCTGTTACACACATCTATACTTTATTAATTATATTGTCATTATAAATAATATCTGAACTTGCTATATATCTTACAATTAATATATGCTGCAGGAACCGTATGCAACGGTTTCGTCCATTGCCCTTGGGCTCTCACGGGTAAGAACCTGCCTCTGCACTTTGTCTAACACCACACACATATATTCTTCATATCATAAAGCTTTCGCTGTGCGTTCACCACTCCTAGGTAAAGCCAATTACAATCTGTATTGTTGGGAAGGTGTTTCAGAGGGAAAGGAAGAACACGCACCGCCAAGGCTGCATCGCAGCATAGCAGCTGTACTATAATGAGCGATGTAGTTCCTTTGCTTTCCACGCTACGTCTGATTCGCGTTTTACGCTGTCGGGAACAACGTTGCCAGGCTTATCATAACTACCCTTTTGTTAATGAATCATTCGATACGTCAGCAAGAATGTCGAAAAACAGGAGGGAAGGACGAACCTAAGACAGACGTGCAGCTGCAACTTAGATGTCCATATCGATGCCCGTCGCAAAGAAGTTGACTTTGATCGTTGTATAGGAAAAGGAGTTTACACTGTCAGTGTGTATAGATAGATGTGGCTGCTGTCAGCGTCGCCCATAGAGAGAGAGAGTACTTGAATGACGACAGTCGTCATCCCGGCGGCGAGAAGATTTTTTATTTTTTATTTTTTATTTTTTATTTTTTTTTCATTCCAGTTTTACGTGCACGGAGCGCCTTGCGCTCATTTTGCACGGTTCTACCGACAGGTTACCTACTGCTACGAGAGCGACGAAGTTCCATGCCCCCCCGCGTACGCGGAGAATGAGCAGGCCGGCGCGTCCCAGCGCCGTTTTACGACGTCCTCCCCTGGTAAGCCCTGAGTCGATGTGTTGGGACTGCTCGGTCGGCGGGGTAGTGCGGTACGAAAGCCTGCGGTGCAGGCGGGTCAAGACAAGCAGAGGGGCCACGGTCTCGACCAGAGCTAGAAGGGATCAGTGCGTCTGGCGAGCCTAGAGCCCGGTGCCGTTATTACAAGAGTGTATAGTAGAGTAGAAATGAAAAAAAAGGGGGTGCATAGGTTCGGCGGTTAGCTTGATTAGGTCGAGGTTGGGCTCGGAGTTGGTGAGGACTGGGCCTTCGGTGTCACGGATGCTGGGGCTGCGGGGGCCGCGCGTCGGGTGCGAGTTTGAACCGTTTCGTGGCTTCGGTGTACCTAAGGAGGTGTTTAATAGCATTGGGTGCAGAGAACAGATATGTTAAGGACTCAGCTCTGCGTTTCAACGGCCGGACGAGGTGTATATGTCTCTCATAGCGGTATTGCGGGCATTCGAGGATGAAGTGTCGTACCGACTCCACCGTCAGGCCGCGGCAGTGGGGGCATACTGGGGATTCGGCGCGGCGGATACGGAATAGATGAAGGTTGAGTGGGAGGTGTCCCGTGCGGAATTGCATGAGCATGGCGGATTGACGGCGGTCCAACGAACTGGTGAGGCGCATGTAGCTGCGTGAAGGCAACGTCCTGTCGAGTTGATGAATTAGCTGGTAGCGCGGGGACTTCTTCCAGCGCCGCTTCCAGAGGACCTGGGTCACTGTTAGGTCGGTCTGCCGGGTAGCGGGGATGCTGAGAGGGAGCGGCTTGGTTCGAAGGTAGGTGGGAAGTGAGCTGGGGGGCTGGATAGGCCACATGCAGCTTCTTTCGCTAGTACGTCTGCTCGCTCATTAGGAGCGAAATCCATGTGTCCCGGCGACCAATGGACTTGCAAGCGAATCACACCGCGGGAGCGGGGCTTCCACACATTGTTCGTACCACGTACGAAGCGCCTGTTTGGCGCTGTGTGGAGGCGGTCCTGCTTCCTGTGGAGGTTCTCAGCGGCATTGTGGACGGCATCGAGGAGATAGTGGGCTGGGTGGGGGCATTGGTTCCTCAGGGCGCGAATCAAGGCTTGACTGTCCGTGCCGATGGCCGTTAGGCCTCGGAGCTGTTTGCTGAAACCGTGTAGGAGGTGTAGGCCTAGGGTCATACCGACTATTTCCGCTTCGTAGACAGTGTGCTCGGTAGCCGAGCCGAGGAAGTACCTCAGGGAGGACCTCTCCTTGTTGTCCACGTATAGGACCGCCGAGGCGCCTATGCCACCTTCGTAACCTGACCCGTCGCAGTAGATTGCGGTAGAGGCACGGTCGTGTGTGAGGCGTATTGCTTCGAGGGCTTCCTCCTTCAAGCTGGCGATGTGGGTGGTGAAGGCAGGCCGGTAGTTGGGGCGGCGTCGATGAGCTCGGATAATTTCAATGGAAGAGGGGTTGACACCTGTAAAAAGGAAGAGATTGTGGAGAGGTGAGCGGTGGCGGCGGACAAAGCGCTTGGTGGCCCTGCGCGCCACGGTACCCACAGGGTGCGTGTCTGGCAGAGAGCCAAAGCGTACCGCCGCCCGGGTTAGTACTTTGCGGAAAAGGAGGTCAACAGGGAGGAGGTTGGCATGGGCGTCCAGCACGTCGCCAGCCGTGGTGCTTAAAGCGCCTGTTATGATTTTGGCAGCTTGGCGCTGCACTGCGCCGATCTTCTTGGTCACAGCTAGTGAGCCCATTCTGCGTGCGCCTTTAGGGCCTTCACTAACGCCCGGGTACCAAACGTCCACAGCGTAGGTGAATGCCGGAACGGCTACGGTATTATAAAGCTGGCGCACACGATGGGGTGGCATTCCACCTGAAATTTGTGAGAGCCTGGAAATCTGGTGGGTCCACCATGCGGCACTCGCAGCAACTTTTTGTGAATGTGCTGTCCAGCGGAGTTTGGGGTCAAAGAC
>JAGGAS010037707.1:0-13329 GCA_017657355.1 Termitomyces sp. K1Ac | reverse complement strand
GGTTGACTTGATGGTTGAAACTAAGCGCTCAAAGGCGCTGAAGCAACCTATAAGTGCTGTGAACGTGGTGTCATATCCCGGCCCGTTGGTTGATGTGAACAGCTGGTAAGTTATGACAATGCAACGGACAACTTCACACTTGAATCGACCTGGCCCGGGATGTTAAACAAATGGGAACGAAGATAATTTTACATTTACCAACACTTTTCGAGAAGAATCGAGGAGACTCACGGTTAATCGCGCGACTGCATATTGCCTACCATCGAGAACCACTGGCACTACATCAGTACTACATACTTATACTTACATACAAAAAAACATTATTTCATCCT
Source organism: Termitomyces sp. K1Ac (assembly GCA_017657355.1). Classification (NCBI taxonomy): domain Eukaryota; kingdom Fungi; phylum Basidiomycota; class Agaricomycetes; order Agaricales; family Lyophyllaceae; genus Termitomyces; species Termitomyces sp. K1Ac. The sequence goes on along the minus strand of JAGGAS010037707.1, from coordinate 12,997 downwards.
TTCATGCCGCAATCGCGCCCGTACCACCTCCAACATCTGTCCAAGCTCATTCTGACCGGGCTCCCCATTTACTTCACCAATACCCCAGAACGAATCCGAAGGGTCGTCATATATCAATGGCGCCTCACCCGTGCTGAGCAGAAGATCCGCCAAATCACCATGTTGATAGAATTTAAGGTACATAACGCGTTCCATCTGCGTTTATCACGATCGGCATGAGTATGAGCTACTTCCAAGAGGGAGTATGAAGGGCTCACTTTCGCCATATATGACTCCCCACTTTCCTCAATCTGAGCCTCCCTGCGTTCATGTGACAATCGATAGACGTCCGCCAGGTCCACACACTTCCGTATGAGCTCTGCAATGCCCTGATTATGGTCACTTTCAGGCAAGAACTTCATAGCTTCGATCAAATGCGTCGCCGTGGGATACGTAACGCGTTCGTAGCTGACACTATGGGGAGAATGGTTGAGGAATGGAGCATACACCGTATCCTGGTTGAAATAGATCGGCGGAAGAGTCGATGCCAGCCCTCCGTATCCCGGATCACTGTTCTTCTGTGCTATTGGAGGTTGGAAGCCGGTGTGAGAGGCATCTGTGGTCATGGCCGATGTCGGAGGGGTGGTTATAGTAGCACTTCGTGGAGGAAAGCCGATGCTGGTAGCAGTCGTGGGAGGGTTGCTAATCGTGGCGCTCGCTGGCGGGGGCAAGTAGACAAGCTTGGTTTGCGATAGAGGTGGCGGAGGGCCCTTCTTCTTGAGCCCAAACAAACCCTTCTTCGTCTGTGGGGGGGCCTTCTGTATCTCCTGTTGGACCACAAAGGTTTTGGTGGGCTCGAGTGGAGGCCAAGGAGGGAGATCTTGGAGCTCCAAAACATGCCTGTATGGTGTAGTTGCGAAGACATCAACAGGAAGTTCGGGAAGTGGATTACTCGGACGCTCGTCGGTAGGAGGAGGAAGCACGACTGAATTGGTAGATCGGTGGGTCTGAGGCGTACTGTGCGTGTGCGTCGAGGCCCGTCTTTGATGAATAGAGCGGGTAGGCGACGACGTTGACAGTTGTGGAGTTTGAGGCTGCGAAGTAGATCGTCCTTGTTGTGAAGGTGCATCAGAAGAGAGGCTACGTGAGAGATCAGGTGGAGGTGGTGGGTTTGCTTCAGAAGGTCCTATGTTGAGGCTATAATCAGCTGCGCAGCCTACTAAGGACCGAACACGCACTTCGAGCATGCTCATTATCTGGTAATTCGAAGGTGATTATTGCTCTCGGCATCGTTTTGCGAGTTGACCTGTGTTTCTTGGGTCGTTCTCGAGGCGGAGCAGAAGGTATCACAGGCTGAGGTTGAGGTTTGGCAACGGGTTGAGCCGCAGGCCGCGCAGCAACTGGTATAACAGGTCGTGAAGCAGGTTGTGGATGGACGTAAGGCTGGGGTTGTGGCATTGTGATAGGTGGCGCGGGATAACCAGCTGAATGGTAAGGAGGGTATTGTGGCATAACCGGCGGGGGTATAACAGGAGCATAGTTCGTTGGAGCTACTCCAGGATATGGGTATCCATAAGTTCCTTCTGTGCCAGATGGCCAGTAACCTGCAGGCAGGAAATGTTGATTATGATCATAGTGACCTTTCGCCGGCGCAGTAGTTCGTTTTTTTGGCTTTGTAGTTGTCGTCACTGTCGAATTAGGTTTCGAAGATGTCGTTCCCATCGAGTACTAACTACAAGATAAGTCTGAGTTCTAAAACATAACCGCAAGCAGAGGTGAAAGAGTGCGAACTTTTTTCCAACGGAATTTCGTGGCTACCTTCAACTGGATTACGGTCCTACTGTAAGTATTATTGAGGTATCGCTTGCAGTCGTGAATGCTCGTAAGTAAGTTGTAAGAAACCGTCGTCGCGCGGATACAGAGATGATGGACGAACGGAGCAAGTTGTGATGGTGCCGCGCTAACTCCAAAAAAGTCAACCACTTTAGTCACGACACGATCGAGCCACGTGCTCGCTGTCCTGACATCAGGTGACACATATATTACGACGCGACTCTCGTGTAGCCTGTGCGATTCTACATTTTGGTGCTTTTCACAGATCTAGTGCTGCATACTTACTTATCAGTCGTGGACTCAAAGTGAGACTCAATTTTCAAAGGATAGTCTTCCCGCTTGGTGGTCACAGGTGTCACGTCGACACGTGGTTGTTGACAAGTTACTTACCGCCGGCAGTAACCAGTTCCTATCCAACCAACGTGGCACCACGTCGCATACTGTACCTGTCTTTTTGTGTTTAAACCTTTCGGCGGAAAACTGGCCAGTACTTAAAATGACAGAGGCTTCGAAATTTTCAGAGTCATCTTCCGGATTAGTGATTCGAAAAGCATCGCGCCACCTTAGACAGGAGAAAACTTCTTTACTAGCGGCATCGCTGAGGAAGAAAACCACGTGTAAACAAGACATACTCATTTCCATAAAGCCTTTTTATATGGACCAAATTGTTTTACGGGCTAAAAACCATGAGTTTCGTTCCTATCTGATACCAAATACTGTACGGAGGATGTGGTGAGTAATCTTTTACAACAGTCTTTTACTTAGTGTCTTTGATGATGACCCTTCTTGAGGTTATATGTTTCCAGCCCTCAACAGACCTTGAAATATATTGCTATCATAAGTCACGGTAAATGCCCCGGCGAGATCGAGATAGAGGAAGGTCTGGGTAACGTCGACTTCAATGCGGGGTTGCTGGGTTCCAGCACTTATGCTTATGAGATCAAGGACCTTTACCAGCTCCAGCAGCCTATACCACTCACGGAGATGCAGCGGAAATATGGGGTGTCGTTTCCCCAGCGATATGTCTATGTGCCCGATGGCATGGCGAAGGACATCGAGTTGAGCAATCAGATTCGCTTGTTTTGAAGACTTTTAAGGAGGCTAATTATCATGGTTCATGGACATATCTTGACCTCAATCAGTAGAAAAGGTCATGGGTGCTTGTCGGTGGTTGTCTGAAACTAGACACGACCCATCGGTCTGATAATCTCGACTCGATGGTATTTACCAAGTAACGCTTCTGCCGTCCACAAACAGACCTCACACAAGATCTCGAGACAAATGTCATTATGTCGCCAATGCTTACCCTACGTAGAATAAACTTCCATCGTTATTGCGTTGATATGACTCGTTTGGTACAATTATTGAAGTCCAATTTCCACGAAATGTCTGCTAGATAGTTGAAGGTGTGTGGTTGTATGGTGTAGGTCGTAAGTGGTCGAGAATCAAGTGACAAGGTTCAGGATATGGCCAGGACTTGGGTATAGAAGGTACGAGTTACATTATTGAAGTTCGTTCTGTCAGAAGTGGACGTTGGATGCGTGAGTGAGCGTATAGATACTTGTCGTCCAAAAGAAGCGTCTAATCAAGCCTAGGGATCGTCGGGAGCTCCAGGCCTTGTCCGCGCAAACTCGATGGTGCCCAGACCCCCTTAAAGTCGTTCTAGTTGCTGTCGAAGACGTCGATTGTATGGCAACTTTGGCACCATTATCAATTGAACCCCAGAAGCAACGAGTCGATGGTTTGCAACGTCCCATATCTTTGGGATAGGTAGCAGTAAGTACCTCAAAATGCTTTTATTGAAAATAGACCATACCTCACTGCGGCAAGAGCCCATACCTTCACCTGTTGACATGCTGGTATTCACGATTCTAAGCTTCGCACCTCTGAGATGGAGATATCAAGTCAGATAGTCACAAACCAAGGAGCAGAAGACGACCAACGATTTAGCGGGATTGTGGAATACAGTGTTGATGGCTTGTGAGACGCCCACTTCATACTCGCGTTTCTCTGTTACATTCAATGTTGCAAGAGCACAGGCAGAGCATCTAGGATGAGAACGTTAACGTTATTTTGGCCACGGCGATCAAGCAAGACGAGATCATACTCATCAATCAGGAACACTGCACACCCCTCATGCAGGTACCCTGACTCATTGAGCATATCTGGAAGCAGGTAAGTAAAGCAGTTAGAATAGAATGTAAACCTAAGATTGACAGGACACCGCAGCAGGGACCGTGCAACTAACCTTGTGTCACGTCAATCTCACAAACGACCCTGCCCTCAATTTTGTGCTGGTCATCGGAGTTTTCTACGACAGACACCTCCACAACCTTGATTCTATGCGCGATAGGTTTGGCGAAGCTGACGTCGAGAGACCTGAATATGGAGAGCCATTTCAAGGGAATCTCCTTAACCTCGCGCGGCGCGTTGCCTGCAATTGCGGCGATTACATCGTCATCAAACAGATATTTGGATTTGGAGACCGAAGGCGGTGAAGAGGACATTATGGCGATACTAGAAACTCACCAGAGGGTACAGAGGCCGAGCCCGGAGTTGTGTTGAATGTGAAATCAGACAGGGATGATCCGGGAAGAAGCAAACCGAACGCCGGATGGATAAACTGGATCCGAGTGTCCCACGTGTACGCCACTTTGAATTGCTTCCGCGAGGCGCGCCTTCGATCCCAAATTTGGTCCAGCCGATCTCCCGTTTGGTGTCATTTGACAACGTACCAAATACTTAAAACCTCCTTTATCGTGAGCGCTAATGGCAGAGTTTTTGTTTCCCCCCAGTACTACAGTTTAACGGATGCTCAAGACTGAAATCGATGTGTCATGTGTCAAGGGTAACGTTAGTGAAGAAGAGAAGCGCGTCGCCCTGAAGATCTTTTCCCATTTTGTGAGCACTCGCAAGAAATCGTATGGGGCGGATGTTGGGCAACGGTTGAGATTGGTGGAGGTTAGCGTGTGGGATAGAGATGGTCAGACGGCGACTGGGCAAACTATCTTTGAGATAGATGTGACCAAAGGTTTGCCCCGCTCATCTTCTCATCTCGGTCTGGCTTTCCAAATGATTCCCTACAGATATGTGTAACATCTTTGGGACGTTGCATGGTGCTTGCGCTGCGTATATGATCGACCCGTATGCTTTTCCTTCCTCGCACTTGTTCAAGTACTCACGAGATCGACCGTAGCTGTTCAGTATCATCACTTGTCGTTCTAGGAAACGCAACAGGGATCGATGGAACTGGTGTATCGCAGTCCATGAACATAATATGGCACCAACCTGCGCGCATGTACGTGGCAGTGTTCTTGTTTCATTATTTGAATTTTTGACTCTTACCTTGATTTCACACACTTATAGAGGTGCTAGATTGAGAATCATTTCGACTTCCATGTTTATCCACGGTCGAGTGCGTTCTGCACGATGTGAGGTGTGTTTCCCCGCTCCCTCTCCCCAGGAAGCAGATCGATATGACAAACATTCTACGAAACAGATCTGGAATGGGGACCGGCTTTGTGTGACCGCCATTCACTCTACCGTGAACCCATGGTCAGACTCAAAAAATGCGGCGACAAAGACGAGGTTATGAAGTTTTTTATTGATTTTTTATCAGATTATGCTATGACACTCACAGAGTATAATATGAATCCCTGCAGCATTTTCCCATTACTGTGTCGAATATTGTTCAAATGTTTTGCGATTTATCTACAACGTATGTACTATATATAAGTATGTACCTTTCCATATCCCCAACAGTGTTTCTATAATTATCCTAATCACATTTGGATTCACCTAATTGGCAAGGTTATGTCGAGTTGTGACGGACTGAAATGAAGCCTTATGGATTCAGAACAGCCATTGAACTCTATGCTTCAGGGAGTGACTGAAGGTAAACGCGGAGCTTTTCTAGTGCCTTGTACCGGTGCGACAATTTATTTTTCTGCTCTGGGGGCATCTCTGCGTACCTATCACAATATAAATGTCAGGAATTGTGGCTGGTCAATGAGAAAAAATGTGGCACTGACGTGAGACCAGTGTCAGTTGGCTCAAAGACGGCATCCCATCCAAAAACTTTTGGCCCTCGTGCAGGTACGATTGTTCCGTCCGTGCGTCCTTCGAAGAGAACCGGTTCAGAACCTACCAAGCAGGATTAGAGGTCAGCAATCAACACGGAACGTGAGACATGGAACTCGATATGCGTACCCGGACCAGCGGAGTAAGCAAATGTACAAAGAGCCCATGCGTCTTTTGTCGGGAAACCCTCTAGCATGGCATTCAAGCCCTCGTGCCCAACTTCCTGCATGAAATACTTGACGTACGGTCCAGGAAGACCATTGAGTGCAGCATAGCAGAGCGCCGTATCTTCTGTTATAACCGCGGAACCTGTCTGACGTTTTGAATCATCAACGATAGATGCAAGGATTTCAGAGTTCATCGGCGTACGAGCTCAGCGGCTCTCCGGCATTTGGCTTTCGCAACTTCTTGAGTAGTTCCCTGAATTTCCGGGACTGTCAATTGTCCATAATCAGACGTTCACCACTCTGTAGGCTTGATTTGAGGAGAGAAATCATCCTTACTATCTAGGCTCTGCGAGTCGATTTCGATCGGATGACCACCTTCGGAGAGTATGGCCTTCACTTCTTTTAACTTGTTCTTATTTCCAGTAACAAAAACTTGGAAATCCAAGTACATTGAGCTTGATGTCATTGTGAGAAGCGAACCAGTCACCTACTCAGGCGTTTCGACATGATAGTAGAGGATAACTCCAAAGATAAACCAGGCCGGGCCAACTCTTACATAATGTGACATAAATTGTCCACCTCACTGCTTTCTTCCCACCTCTATCCACGTGCTTACATACTGACCGACGGCTGAAGGAACGATGCGGAGTGCATACTATGAAATGAGGACTGAAAGGCAAAGGCGACCTCTTGCAGCCATTATTGTCGCTACAACTTCAACTTGACTCAACAGTACTTTGCAACATGGTGATCTGTCTGGTCTCGATTCTCAGTCTTCAGGTTCCCATACATCTTCAATTCCGTTGGTAACTTTAATCAACTCTCAAGAAGCCAGTGGTACTAGCGGTGAAGAACCCCGCTTCACATGAGGAAAAACTTACATGCACGCGTTAGAAAAATGTGACACCTTCTATTGGCACCACACTTCGGCCGAGACCGCTGCACATCAGCAAGTGTCAAGCTGAATCTATGAATTCAACAACCACCTTTCATGAAACCGAGTCTGCGCTGGATGTTCCTAAATTTCTATGGTCAACAGTGAATACATTCTCATTCCCAGCTGGTTTCGAGATGCCCATAAATACAGTTTCGGAGCACCGAGTCGGAACATACAAAACACCATGTGCAGCGATAGAGTTCAGAAGGCAGACAAATTAGCGCCTTGAAGACATGTGCAGGACACGAGGCCGCGGCGTTCTTTGACAGTCGGGCTTTATAAAGCCCAGAAGTAAATACAATCTGAATATCCAGCAGTTGCAAATGGCGAGCTTCGAATACATCGAGAACATCGAGACTCCTTCGAGCCTTTCATCTTCGCCGTCTGCAGTCCCTTCTAAAGACGGTCTCGTGTGTGACGACGTTTCGCCACTCGTTCAGCCCGACGATACCCGCATCTGCGTCTATGAACCTAAAGATGCGGATTACTACTTGGACACAGCGATTTTCAAAGTATGTGGCTTCATTGTAAAGTCCAGGCTCTTGTCTTGTTTCTGACCTTTGCCCAGGTAGAAGGCACATTATACAAGGTGGCTAAATACCACTTCCTCAAGAGCCAAGATTTCTTTGCGTCAAAGTTTGCCGAGTGCAAGTCGGAGAGCGATGTCATACACCTCGAGGACGTTTCAACAGATGATTTTCGCACCTTCTTGAAGTTGTTATACCCATTGTAAGTCGCTCTTCCCCACTTATAGGTCAAAAAGTCAATCGTTCCCACCAAGGTCAATTGCATCCACACACACTTTATCGACCGAAGAATGGATTGCGGTACTAAAGCTGTCAACGAAGTGGACAATGTTGGATGTTCGAAACTTGGCCATTCGACAACTGAACATGGCGAAGATTGATCCTGTCGACAGGATCGCACTCGCCCACGAATACAGTATCCCGCAATGGCTGAGGTCTTCCCTCGTCCTACTTATACGTAGAGAAGACAGCCTCTCGAGTGACGAAGCGGAAAAACTTGGTTTCGAACTCGCCCTCAAGATCTGCCGTGTTCGTGACTCTTCAAGAATCTTCCCGACGTCGTAGATGACGAGGCTTGGAGCTCTGCTATCAGCGTCGAATTCCATAAGGAGTTATCACAGTTACCAGCACTTTCTGCTGTCGAGCGGGTTGTTACCGCTCGCGAACATGGCGTGCTCGAATTTCTCAGGGCATCATTCCTCAATCTGGTGGAGAGGTCAGTACCATTATCTGATGATGAAGCTATGAAGCTTGGATGCGAGACCACGGCCCGCATCTGTAGAGTTCGCGAACAGCGCATCGCACGAAATCTACCGATGAAGAGCAGCATGGATCTTGTTGATGATGAGCTTCAGGCCGAGCTAAGCACTATGAGGAGTTTCTCAGCAATTCAGAGGGTGGTCTTGTTTAAACGCAATGTGGTTGAAGAATGGCTTCAAAAATCCTTCGTTGAGGCAGCATCGAGACGACAATTCTTCAATGACGAAGTTGAGAGCCTTGGGAGAGAGACCACGATCAAATTGTATAGGGTCAGAGAAGCAATCCACAGCACTCAATGGAGGACAAAATCTCGCGGCATCTGTCAAGATGTCGTCAACGTGGAATTTAGCGATGAGCTCAGAGCAGTTCGAGATGGAGCTAAGCGGTACAGTGGCACCGAGGAAGCGAGTGCCGCAGACGAGATTATTGAACAAGCTGAATTCCCGGTGATACACGCTGACGACCATAGCGATGGTAGAATCTGCGATGAGGACTTGCGACTCGTTGACTACGATGAGAAGCGATATGGGCCGTCGACTAAGAAGAGTAAACGTGGCAAAGGATACTATTCATAGATATTTCTGTGCACTCGATTATTGAAGCTTGAGGAGCTTAGTAGATAGATACATAGTATGTGTAAATCTGGGCTTCATCTCTTTTCAGTACCGGACTCATTTTTTGCTTGCATTCCCTTTACATAAGGCTGAGAAATTTATGTATGACTGTCATGGAATCCCGACGTATCTTGGAAGAATTATACTATTGTTTCAAAGGGACTCAGAGGGACGAGTCGATCAACTCCATATTCCTCATTTCATCACCCCGACCGCCACACTTGATTCTTGCACGGAATGGATTCAGAAGCCAGACAGTGTGGTCTTGTTTAAGCGCAATTTATCTGGAGAATAGCTTCAAAAATACCTCGTTAAGGCAGCATCGAGACAACACTTCTCCAATGACGAAGTCGAGAGCCTCGGGAGAGAGACCACGATCAAATTGTATTCAGAGAGGCGCAGTGGAGGGCAAAACCTCGCAACATCTGTCGTTGACAGTAATTTTTACGATGAGATCAGAGAAGTTCGAGATGGAGCCAACACTGAGGAAGAGTGCCGCAGACGAGATTGTTGAACAGGCTCCAGAGCCCGTTAACTATGGAAGCCCAGGTCGGGGAACCTCCAGTTTTCGACCGTGGATTCCCATACGGGTCATTATGAGGTGATTGTGAGCCTCATGAGAAACTATCGCTCAAAAGAAGAGAAAAACTCGTATGGTGATATCAGCGAGGAAGCGAACGCCACAGCCACATCTGACCACGATGTCTCGCTCCATCCTGTGATTGTGGAATCTGCTTGATGATTTTATATATCTTGAAACTGTTTCTCACCTGTCATGTCGACGTCCGCTGAAGAACCTATTGCCCACCAGCCTTTACACCCTTCTGTTATCTCTCGGCTCGATCCAAGCTACATCGAACTTCACAATGCAGTGCTGCAGTACGACAAACCATTGCATATCTCCTGGGATCCAGCCAGTAGAGCCAGTTCCGTAGATCTCGCTGCGAGTCCACTCCTTGAAGTAGCGAAAATCCGGGATTTTGCCTTGACACATGCGCGGATTAGGACTTTCACTCCTAATGGGGCGGTTCCGGAGGGTGGATGGCCAGTTTTTATCTTCATTCATGGAGGTCAGCTACGGTTCACCTGATCAGAAGTGTACTGGTCATGATACAATAATCTAGGCGGATGGACTTTGGGAAATATGGGTTCCGAAGAGTCCTTCGCGACTCACCAGGCAGTCGGTATGCTAATTCTTGTCTGGAGTCAGTCATCTTTTTCAATCTTCTGCTCACTCATCGCAGGTGCTCATTGTGTCGCCGTATCCGTTGATTATCGCCTTGCACCCGAAAACAAATACCCCGCCGCCGTCGAAGATGTCGTTGAGGCTCTCGATTGGATATTGGAGAAAGGCACAGACACACTTGGAATTAACACTTCTCGGATAGCAGTCGGTGGATTTTCCAGGTACATGATCTCTTCTCCCTATTATCATAAGCTTAATCGTCGTGTGCTGTCAGCGGAGGAAACCTCGCAGCTATTCTTACTCTCAAGGCAGCCGAACGCGTCCCTCCCGTTCCTCTCGTGATGCAGGTGCTCATTGCACCGGTAATAGACAACACGGCCTCCGTTGACACTCTCTGGGGCGTAAATCAGCATGCGCCTCTACTTAGCCCTGAGAACATGCTGTGGTTCCGAAATAACTATCTCCCCAATGCGGATGATTGGTCAAAGTGGGACGCATCGCCAATCTTCGCGCCAAAGGAGCTCCTAGCAAAGGTGCCCAGAGCGTGGATTGGTGTATCAGATGTAGATATACTCAGGGAGGAAGGGTTGTTATATGGTCGGAAACTTCAAGAACAAGGCGTTGAAGTGGAGACGGTTGTGTACAAAGGGGCGCCTCATACAGCTGTCCTGATGGACGGTAAGGAATTCATTGATCTCCTGTATTCGTTCTACTAACTAACTTCCTCTTGCCGCCTTGCTTTTGCAGGGTGAGTATTGTTGATGATCGTGTTTTGAGTTGTATCAAATGTTGACTTCTCTACAGGTTCGTTAAAGTTGGTGCTCAGCTTGTTTCAGATGCGGTGAAGGCACTGGCGAAGGTTTTCAAAATCGAAGACGAAGACCACGAAAATAGCGATCAGAATAATGCGAAATAAAAGGAATACTTTACAAGGTTTACAGTAGAGTATGTCATTTGATGATAAGGTGCTAGAGGCCGACATGCAAGACCTCTATTTCTCTTTTCTCATCGTCATCAAAACTCTATGACATAGAATAATGTGAGGCAGAATCAACGCACAAAGAAACAGACATACCAGAAGTACGAGAAGGCCTTCTTCGTATAAGAGAAATTCCCTGGAATGACCAAGCCACGAGTCTCGGAAAGGAATGTCTACACATACATAAGGCAGCTGGCTCCTTATACGATGCTGAATGCCAGGAATAGAAATAGTAGTCTCGGTAACATTCAACTCTAAGTCATAAAGATTTCTCAAACCGTCATTATTATAATATCGTATCATTCTCTTGACAGTAAACGGGTTGAAGTCCAGGAGCTGTGAATCCTGAGCGTCATCATCATCGGAGTCCTCATCGAAGTCCTCTATAGAGCCACGCCTGACAATGGCCCGCTGTCCAGCGGTAGTAGTGATCCAACGCAGCAATGACTCTGAAGTATCGAACACCCGGGTGATAGGAGGTCCCCAATTATCCCAAGATCTAACTCGTTTCCCTGGTATACGCTCAATGCTGAACCTATGCGGTATGTAGTGAGATACACCATCTTCATCTTCAGGTTGGTTGATGGTGCAGACTTCGAGTAGAGAACTGCGGTGAACAAAGAGTGAATACGAGCCATCCCCTTCCGGGCCCTGGATTTGTGTATTCAGTATGATGATGGCGTCTTTAGGATCGGGATGGAATGGCGCTGCCGAATGCGGGGTATTGCTGGGCATTGGGTTTGGCTCGCAGCGAGCATTGAAGCTGATGATGAATGAACCGAGGCTGAGAGAAGGGAGAGCAAGTGTGAGGAAAGGTTCAGTTGGTGCAGAGGCCTTGTCTCTTGGGATCTCCCAAATGTCGAGTGTATTTTGATGATAATTCGGGAGAAGTATGACCGTTGGAGATAGGAAAATAATTTCATGGTATGTGGCATATGGACGTTCGATGTTCTGAACGGAGGTTTAAAAAGGATATCGATCGGAGTACAGGTAAAGACCTACCATTGTAAGAGTACCAGTCTTCCACTCATATACGTGGAGAGTATCTGGGACGTTGAACTCACGGAATCTGTGCGTCATGACAAGAACTAGGTATTCTCCTACTATTTCAAGGAGAATAGAGGGTGTTGACGCCTGTGTCTCGCCGATGAACAAAATAGGATTCTTTGCTAAGGGATGTGATTTTCCTGTCGACAGTTCTCGCAGGGAAATTTCAATGATACTCTGTCGTGATAGCGTCGGATGGGGTGAACTGCAGCTAAAATAAGTAGAGGATGCAGAAGGAAGAGACCAGGGACGCACTAAGTCAGGATAGCGATGAGATTATGTTCATAAACCGACACCCCAATATCCACTAACGCTTTATCGACATTGATCGTCTTCCAAGCAATCGTATCGCTGGATCTCGAGGGCAACTGGCAGTAATGGATAGATCTCCTGCTCACATCACCCCTGAAATATATCCCGCCCGTAAGGTCGTAGATTCCCGAAGGAGAATTCATGCTCGGAATAGACTTCTGAAAATCGACGTTCATATGCAGCCAACCGTTCTCTCGATTCTTCAGCAAAGCTAGGCGCTCGGACGCTGTATGAGTGCTGCACGCATTGTTTTCAACCCCAGCTCTGGTGGCGGCGAAACGGTACTGAAGACCCTGGGAAGCTTGTATCAACCGATGAAATGTAGAGTGCGTTTGTTGTAGGATAGAGAGTTCGAGTAAATCGAGAAAACAGAGTATACGTAGAATCAGTTCTGATGGGAAGTGGTCAAGAAGTTGAGCCGTCATTCTGAACGGAGAAATTATGTCGTTAAAGATCAAAGATGATGGGTCCGAAGTTCGAACAAATGATCATAAACGTCCTCGTATGTCAGATTATGTCATGCACATACACTGTGTCGGAATGTTCCGAATGTCGTCCAAATTGGGCTTCCAGAATA
>JAGGAS010037705.1:0-14646 GCA_017657355.1 Termitomyces sp. K1Ac | reverse complement strand
CGGCCTTCGTGTGCCCTATCATTCACCTCATGTTAATGCCTTCCTTGCTTCGAGTACACAGGGAATCAAACGCGCACGACTGGTCAAAAATGAAGAAAGCATTTACATCTGAGAGGATTCACGTCTGAGGTCTGCCATTATACCAGTTAACATAATCATAATATCACACTACGTCTCACTGGCTACTCAATCACTTTTGGGTCGTAGATTCCATCCAGCTTGTCAATTGGCTCATTGTCCCTACTACATACATAGTATGTACGTTGATCCTATCACGCTTGTAAGTAATTCAGCCATTCAAGCCATTCTATTACCTACCTCAGTCCGGTGAAATGCTATCCGTCTATACCAGTGAGAATACCCAAGGTATCTATGGTTTGGGTTCTCCTTGATGAGTCCACAAAATCGGTGGCATCAACAGAAAGCTGATGAGGATACTTAGTGCCTGATTACGACCCCCTCGCATTGTATCGGCGCTACCTGTCTCTTGGAAAGTTCATCGCTCCATATGTCATCAAACTGAGTGGATGTTTTTCCATATCGTTATAGCATGAACCCCTGTCCCTCCTTAGCGCTCCACAAGCTTCCGTCTCCCTACCAACATCAAGTCCTCAGAAATCTTATCCAGCGGATACATCGTGGGCTTCTCGGTGTATATTAATGGCTCCATCGACCCTTTGAAGACGTCCTTCGGTGTACGTACCCCCGTTCTATTTCTAACACACTCATTCTATCGATAACAGCTCACGTCATTCTACCTCAAACTATGGTACATCTACCCCTAATGGACGGAACGAATATCCCATGATCGTTAAATAGAGGCTTGGAGTGGAAAAAAATTTGTGGCTCATTCCATGTATCCTTCTGCTGATCTCGATTCACTGTTGACCTGCTCGTCCTCCACAAACCTTTCACCATGCTCCTACCCACTTTCTTCGATGTCTTTCAAAGACAACCAAGCCCGTATAGTATTAAACGGGAAAGAGACATCGTATGCAACTCTGGCTGTCTCTAGCGATCGTGTTTTCTCCGCCAATCCCGTTTCTGACCTCGCGACTGTAAATGGATCAGTCAAGTTGGTGCTTGGCGATCCTCAAGCTATCCACAGTGTAGTTGTATCGGTGCGTGAAGATAGCGTTCCATGAGGTTTTGTGCTTCATGGATATTTCTTAGATTCTCGGTCAAATTGTTACTAGAGTCAACACTACGAAACACATCACATTTCTCAACATTTCACAAACACTTTGGTCAACGGGGCACGATATAAACCATCCTTTTAGTTTTAAAAATCCTCCGATCGACATCAATCGCAGTCAGAAGCTTAGCGGCGATCACTACTGGCCATTTAGCATCTCTCTGCCAAAGGAAGTTCTACTCCCCACCCGACGGAAACACGAACCAGAAATTTTTCGCCTTCCAGAAAGCTTCAATGAACGCAATGTTAGAGTTAGTATACAATATTCGATCCACCTCCGCCTAATGCGAGGCAAATTCAAGGCAGATAACAAGTATGTCTTCCTTTTACTGTTATACCTTTGTATTGACTTTGATATATGTGGCGTGTAGGCTTCGAATCGCTCTTACTCGTCCATCAGGATCATGGCCCAACTTCTTCCCCTTGCCTAGAGAAAGTCTCTGTGACACGTTTTGCCTTTTGAGAGGACCCCGCGAAGATCCAGAAGCATGGTATACCTACAAGGGTGTTGTTCCGGGTAGGCTCAATCACCATCACCTAATCGATGTCAAATATACTGTAAGTTCGGTCTCGTTTGGTCATTTTGCATGTTACTCCAACGTTAACTCTGGTCCGCCTGGTCAAGCTGTCGCTAGCAAAACCAGTAGGTTTTTAAACCAGACTAACCAAAATTGTGTTGTGACTTCTCAGCATTCCCAGTTATGGTATGTGCGCGGCTCGGTCATCCCTTTTTCACTGGCGATCGAGGGGAATAACGAGGAGGTCCTGAATGCACTTTCATCTCCAGAAGCACCTGTGTTGCGATTGCGCCGTCGCGTCAGGTACGATGACAACTCGACTCGATTCTGGCCCACAGCAAAAAGCGAAGCGATAGAATACTCCAACTTGGCGATTTGGTGGCCATCTTTGGAGCCTCGAATCTCAAAGTTCAGGCGATTGTCGGGCGAACTGCATTTACCTCCCGACATGAAGCCAACGACAACCATCGCACATTTTCATATTGAGGTTCGACGATAGAAGTCTCGTCGTGGAACAACGTACTAACATCATATGCCCCAGTACGCTGTCGTTCTCTTCCCATTTGACTCTGTCTCTTTTAAGTCGGCGTCGGAGGAACCCTTGGCTGTTGTAGATGTCGAGATAGCGTGAACTAGTTTTCCTGCCAAGAATCCAGTGCACAGTGCACTGAATTGAAGCATTCGCCTGATTGATACTGCCACTGATCAAGGCACTGAAGGAAGACGAGGTAGGATCGGGACAAAGATGCCCGTTTCGCGTCAAGCCACTTGACTTTGCGCCGATATGCCTGATATCAATATATCTATTGTAAAATTCTCGCCTGACGTGCTCTGACACACGAGAAGCTGACAGCCAAGTTGTAGAAGCGAATTCTTCAATTGTTCTCTGTAACAAGCACACAACGAGCTTAAAAGCTTTGCCACACGCTATTGTGTTGAATGACCGTTGATGGATTGCGTAAGCACTGATGCATCCAAACGCAGCATGTTCCTTGTGTCTCGATTAATCCAAGTCTTTGAACGCCCTCAATTGTTCTGACTGTTTGTTCCCAATTTAGGGATTGCCTTGTGCTTTATCTTGCTATATAGTAACGTGGTCATCATGGCACGGCGTAGCACGGTCCTTCCTCATGGACGTCACTGCGTCCCCGCCGCGCTACAGGAGATATTCTGCTGCCAGACATGGTCCGGTACCACATTCTGGAGATGAACTTCCGTCTTATACCCGACGTAACACTCTGGTCCAGCCTGTCGCTGAACGCGAACCTACGGAACACGTCTACCTTTTGACTGAGAAAAGCCGGCCTTTCGTCACTCTCAAGTTATATAGCAGTGCCAAATCTTCTACCTCTCTTCCGACCTTCTTCGAGAAGGAGAACATTAATGGGACTCTCGAGATCAATGCCGAAAAGGGTGATTCCATATCGTCTATCACTGCTACTGTATGTGATTCTTTACCTAAATTTGCTCATACCATCTTACTGTACTTTTCAGGTCACTGGTCGTATTATCACTGGTGCTCATGCTGGTGACAGTTTCAAATTCCTCAGCCAGTCTCTGCCGATATGGTCCAAATCTCCCAATGTTCCCAGAGCACCCTCTCTGAGTGAAGCTGCCTCGAAAAGCAAGTTGCTTGGACGCTGTGAATGGCCTCTGTCCATTCCGCTTCCCAGAACAGTGACTATTGCAAACAATTCAGGATCCTCGGGTACCTACCCGCTTCCTGAAACCTTCCTGGAACGCCATACAGCCGCGAGTATTCAATATGACTTCACGATACATATTTCAAGAGGGATGCTCCGATCAGATAGCCAGTGAGTTTAGCAATGGGTTGATGCTTGGACAATTTCTCAATTTATGATTAGGATCAAGACGGCGTTTGGTTATGTTCCTCACATTCGTCCCGAGCAAGCATCGATGCTAAGGCAGCTCGCCTACCAACAAAGTACCTCTCTTCCTGGACCCAGTGTCGATCCTGAAGGATGGAAGACCCTCAGAGCGGTTTCGGCGCGAGCTTTGATGTTCCGATGTCGTCAGGTGGAAGTCCAATGTCTTGTAGGTTCCATTTTTCTTCCTGATGCTAATTGTTGAAAACATAAACGTTGTTAGCTGTCACTTGCTAAACCTCTATCGTATACTCGAGGAACTACTATCCCGTGTTTCTTGACCCTTCAAGGCGCCGACGCGGATATCCTGAATCTCTTCGCTGCCCCTTCCGCTCCCGTCCTGAAACTTCAACGTCGTGTCAGATTCTTCAACAAGCCCACTTCCCCAACAGCTGAGGCTCATGGCCCATGGAATGAGACCATTGAAGATATGGGAACTGCAACTTGGTGGCCATCAGCAAGTACAGATATTCCACCAGGCGTTCGTCACCTGGAAGGTGAAATCAAACTTGGCAAGGACCTTCGACCGACCACTTCAATAGATCACTTTTCTATTAGTGTAAGTCATCTGTCGCCTCCTTGTCATCTTGCTGATGTGAGATTCCAGTATCATGTCGTACTACGCTCGTTTGATGTCCCACATAGCTCCTCGGAAGCCCGTTCTCTCCTGTCGGAGCCAGTGGAAATCGCCACCATGCACGCCCGTGGGCCGCGACAACAAGCATATTCTCCTCCTTCATATGCTTCACTTTCACGACCTGATGAACATTACCGTGCTCCCAACTTTAGTGGGCTAGGCTCATTTAGTACTTTCTAATTACTTTCCTCTATTGCTTTGATCGACGTGCTAGTCATAGTCGACATCACTTTTTAGCGCTATCATCTCGCAGCTCGCTATCATCTTGACGTATCTGGCATGCCATTATGTGTTGATCACTCCACCTTACATGTAGATAATCCTAATCACACCACTTGGACCATGTCCTGATGACAACACGACTATCATATTTACGCGTAACTCTTTCGCAATTGTCTTTAACTCGGAGTATCATCAAGGTATGCATCACATGTTGTTTTGTTGTTGGGTCATTTCCCGGCTACATACACATGATGGATGACTCATGACGTGTACGATGCACCGACCTCACCATGGACTTTGCTCTGATGATATGACCGACACTATTCCCCTCCCAAGCGAGCCTCCACCAGACTATGCCTACGGCGCAGGCTTCAAGCATGCTTATTATCTAGAGAACAAAGGATTAAAATGGCTCCAACTAATCGTCGAAACCCAGAAGAAGTCGCCTTCTCCAATCTTTCGTGAAGGCCAACCCGTAACAGGAAGCGTTGAAATTTATCTGGAGAAGCCAGAAACCGTGAAGGGTATAACTATCGAGGTGGGGTGTGCGACGATTTCGTTTTCTCAATTGATTGATACATGATGAACTTGAGGTTCAAGCGGGTACGACAGCGGTGGGACAAGAAGAGATAAGATTCTTAGAAATAACCCAATCTCTTTGGACGCCACTCAAGACATCCGGAAAACTTGACGGTCGACACTCATGGCCCTTTAGAATCACACTCCCGCGCGAAGTTCACGTACCCTTGGCGAAAGGAAACAAAGAATACCACCGAGAAAGCAAGCACTGCATACATTGACTATCGTCTGGTCGTTACTGTAAAACGTAGAGCCTTAAGAGTGAATCAAACGTACGTACTTTCATAACACATTTGGAATCATGAGTGCGCAGAGAACAATGCTTTATCGCAAGGTTAACCGCAAATTTCGCATATATTCCACAGGTGGTCCCAGGATCTCTATCAGAACTGAGGCAATTAGCTTATAGCGAACACTTACCGCTTGCTGGGCCAGGGGTAGACCCCGAAGGCTGGAAGATTCTATCCCCTATCGTATTAAAAGGTACAGTTTTCGAGGATCAGAAGGTACAAGTGGAATGCACGGTAGGTCCTCTGCCTCCTCATTTACGTTGCGAGATAACCTCAACGCCTGGATCAGTTAGCGATAGCGAAGCCAGTCAGTTTACTTGTCTCCACTTGGGTTACGTATGGATCACTCACCTGTTTCTGGCGAGCAAGCTCTGCTATGCGCCTGGTTCACCCATACCACTCTATCTCACACTGAAGAGCGGCAACACACAAGCGTTGGACCTCTTATCTGTACCGGATGCGATACGACTACGCCTGACCAGATCTATGGGCATCGGCTCCGATGCACACGAGAGTGCGCACACAGGTCGATCCACTAATCTTTTCGTCTCTCATGTTGGTCGAGCTGTCTTCTGGACATCTGGAGAACAGGGTGAAAACAGGCGCGAATTGGAAGGTGAACTTGAGGTGTCAAGTAATTTGAAGCCGAGCTTTGTCTTTCCACGGTTCACAATCAGAGTAAGTGTCAGTAATATAATAACTCTCCACTAGCGGTTGATTCAGATGACCAGTATCACCTTGAACTCCTTCCATTCTCAGCAACTGGATTTCGTGCATCTGATCTCGAGAACGACAAGACTTTGTTATTGGA
Source organism: Termitomyces sp. K1Ac (assembly GCA_017657355.1). NCBI lineage: Eukaryota > Fungi > Basidiomycota > Agaricomycetes > Agaricales > Lyophyllaceae > Termitomyces > Termitomyces sp. K1Ac. Next base: position 8,508 of record JAGGAS010037705.1, on the reverse strand, counting down.
AGAAGTCACTATCGCCACGCAACAGACACCTGGCGTCATTCCGTGGTCAAATATCCCTCCCGGATACAAGCGGCCAGAAGAGGTAGATTACAACAGAACTGTAGGATTCCTTGAAAATGGAAATCAGCGATTCTGGCATCACGGACATGGCTTGGCATGACCCTTACTTATTGTTCTGTTACTACGTGTTAATATCATCCATGGTCATGAAAAGCAAAGTCTCAAACGTATCATCACCCTTCATGGAGTCATTTCCCATAGCACCCCTTCCACTAAGAAGATCTGAGTCATCTGGAGGAATAGTCCAGGAAAACGATTCAGGCCGCCGGTGCCCAACGAAGATGAAAACCGGGTCGTCCGAAGATCCCCCAAAGCGTTGCCACTGATTGTCTGCAGAAGACGAGTCCTTCACAAGGACAGGTTCAAAACTGAACCATAACCCAAATGCGGACCAGAAAGGTGTTTCTTTTGAAAGACTGCGGAGCTTGTAAGAAATAACAACATCTAGGGGTGGATTCGTTGTTGGTGAACAGAATGGGGGCGATGTGACCTGAAGAAGGGTGCGCATTAGGGGAGCGAGAAGCTCTGGAAAATATATCTGATTTTTTACATAGAGAAGAGAAGAAACCGTACATGAGGAACTTACGAGATCGCTACAGACAACGTGTGTTAGTGGGATCGAGCCTTCTGGAGAGGTTAGCAGTTCGGACGCAATAGCTGCGCCATGGATATCATTTCCCCAAGCTAGAGGTCGGATATATACAGAACCAGTCGACGTTGTCGATGCTCTGATATTTGACTCAAGTAGTGAACAGACCTAGGAAATAGTACTTAGAACAATTGTTAGGATCCACGATCTGATGGAAATGTCAACGCACATCCGGCAGATCTGTCGCAATCAGTATATCTTGTTCATTCAAGATTTCTGTGATTTGTGAAGTTGTCATTCCGGCTCCCGAACCAAGCTCCAGGATAGCAAAGTTCCGACATGGCGTAGTGGAAGACCCGATAAAAGGTGGTTCAAATTTCATATTCAAAGGCGGAACGACATATCGACTGAGAAAATACGCAGCTTCCCTACAGGTTTTGAATTACTACCAAGTAAGCAAGAAAGTCAATAATATATTCTCACCAGATTCGGCCAGCGATACCATATTTTTCGATAGCCTCGCGTTGTGCGACGTCCCCAAATACAAGATGATCTTTTTGAATGGTCTTGAAGGAGGTGGATTCACGATCCGGATCTGTCGATGGAGAAATATTCAGATTATCTGGAAAGTTCACGTTCGTTGACATCGTTGGAGGTGGCTTCAAGATCGTTCGGATTGAATCCGCGGCTTCCGTCGCGACAATCACATGATTTGAAGCAGCCGGTCCGGCCCTTGGTATCGCCGAGGCGCCCCTGGTGCCCGGGGCCCAAGGAATCGGACTTGTATTTATTTCTCGATACTACATCTTCCGCTCCAGCTGCTGTTCATCGTCAATGGCAGTCCAATCAAAGCCCGTTCAAAAGCTGACACCGTTTGGAGCTGCCTTGGCTGGGGCTTTAGGAGGATGCTTTAGTACAGCGTAAGCAGACATGTTTTCTATCGTTAGCAACCTACTCTTGACAATCAACAGTGTTGTATACCCTCTAGATGTGTACGCTTCTCAAGTTCCTCTTCTCATCATCATCTCATCAAGTTTATAGCGCGAAAACGCGGATACAGGCACTGCCTTCCAAGGGAAAGGGAAAGGATAACCTCTCTATGCTAGCTGTCTTGCTACGAATATACAAATCGGAAGGCATATCTGGGCTTTATAGAGGTTTCAGTGCAACCATGATTAATACCTTTTCAATGCGTACGTTTCTTTTCTATCTCCTGTCCAGACAATCTGCTCAGTTTTGACACTCAGAATACGCCTATTTCTTTTTCTATTCCTTCGTGCGGAATCATTACATCACTCGATTGACTCGAAAACTTCCTGCTGGGTCAAAACTTCCGCCATTATCCACGGCTGCAGAACTTCTGCTTGGTGCAATTGCTGGAGCTCTCGCCCAAATTTTCACGATCCCAGTGTCCGTGATCGCAACCCGGCAGCAGGTCGGCAGAGCGGATGGAAATACTCGAAATGACGATTCGTTCTTTGCTGTTGCTCGCGAGATCATTGCCGAAGAGGGCGTCACTGGGCTTTGGCTAGGGATTAAGCCAGGTTTGGTTCTCACCGTGAATCCCGCCATTACATATGGCGTTTTCGAACGGGTGAAGAGTTTGGTTCTTCTCGCCCAATCAAAGGCAGGGTCAGGCACCAAGCTTTCACCATTGTTATCGTTTGTTATTGGAGCAGTCAGTAAAACCCTGGCCACAATCGTGCGTGCAATTCAGATTGTTGCTTTATGACAACTAATCCTGTTATCAAGGTGACTTATCCATATATCATGGCCAAAGTACGGATTCAGGCACGCAGCGCAGATGCCGAGGATGGACAAGATGTCAAGCCTCTTCAACCTCATCATGGGGCGCACACAAAACATGTCGGCGCGATACGGATTCTTACGCGTGTATTACAGAAGGAAGGTTTCGTGGGCTGGTACCAGGTCAGTCAATATGAACTCCGAAATGTCTACGCCTAGTCATCTTCAATCCCAGGGAATGCAAGCGCAAATTACGAAGGCAGTAATATCCCAAGCCTTGCTCTTCATGTCAAAAGAGCAGTTCGAGCAATGGGCCATCGAAATCATGACCATGGCTGCGCGTGTCTCATTACATTGATTAGAGAGGGGAGGTTTACATTATCTATGGTTTTTGTAATTTTACATCTAGAAATCATGGACGAGTACTATGAACTCTATGCCAATAAGATTCCAGGTCATCTTTCCAAAAATTTGGGCGAAATCCCAACTTACGGATCGTTGGCTTCGACGAATGTTCAACGTTCAACGTTCAATGGCTATTTAGACTCATCATCCACGTCGTTGCCTTCAGGTTTTAGTGAGCAAGAGCCCTTAAATCGCACGTGACCTCGAATCGACGCGTTGAATTTCGATCTACTCGAGTACTTACCTGGCCAGTAAGTAGACCCGGGCCAGCTAGCACTTACAGCTTGTCTCCAGTGTCAAGGCCTCACCGTCAGTGACACTTATAACGTCGCCAGTCCGACTCCAATGTCTAATCCGCCAACGACACCACGGGCAAAAACATCATTCGCTCCAACGACGCCCGCAACTACTCGCGTGTCAGCTTCACAAGTCATACAATCGTCACCACACTACGCGACAACAAGAAGACATTCACTCTACGGCGTTGAAGATCGAGTTGTCATAGATCCAGGATCTCGAATATGGAAAGTAGGCTTTAGTGGAGAAGGTCGCCCTCGTGATGTGTTTCTTGCCAATAAGAAAACGGGTGAATCTTTATGGAATCTTCAAAGAGCCGCCGATTTGGCAGAGCGTGCCGAGGAAGAGAAACTTTTGGAAGTCAGTCTACAAACATGCCTCAGATCAGTATTCCACGAGTGAGCCAAGTTTTATTCTTAGAATTGCAGGATAGAGTGACACCTACCCAAGTTCACTTCTCACAGACCCCAAAGCACGGAAAGTCATTCTGGTAGAACACCCTCTGTTACCCCTCTATATTAAAGATATCATCGCACGGATATTGTTTGAGAACCACGTAAGTTCTCGTGATTGACAAGTTTCCCGGCTGATCTCTTGAGAAATCACAGGTGCCCTCTGTTTCTTTCGCGTCAAGTCACCTTCTATCCTTATTCGCTGTAGGACGAATAACAGGGCTTGTCCTGGATTGTGGTCATTTAGAATCCGCCGCGTTACCTGTACGTTGCAAATAGCGCGTACAATGGTCACACTAACAAGATGTAGATTTTTGCGGCGCGGCCATTGTATCCTCAACTACGAACCACACCATTAGCTGGCGCTCGCTTTACTTCTCATATAAGAGCTCTGCTCCTTCTTTTCGGCACGTATATTCCACCGCCATCATCACTGAGTGCAGCCATGAATGTCCCCGCCGCCAATCGGGCAACCCGTGTTCCTCAAGAGGTTCTCTCCGACTCCGTTATTGAAGAAATCAAGACACGGTGTTGTTTTGTCGGTGATGTACTTGGACCACCGACAGACACCCGGGAACAGACACCTGCAGAAGACGAAGGACCGGAAATTGAGGTTCCTTCAAGTGACACTGTTCATTCTGAGTCCGACTTCTCTCATAGCACAGGTCATGAGTCGATGTCCGAATTCTCTGTGGTATCATCGGTGGCTCGTGTTACTTCTTCTGATGCTCCTCGTGGAGAAGGTCATCTTCAGGCTCTTGCAACAATGTATACCCGCCATTCGACGGCAACTGAGCTTCACATGCAAGTGGTGCCCCCTCCTTCACAACAGCTGGGAACTGGTAGGGGTACCTTGATAATACCGGGTTGGATCAGGGAGCGTGCGGCCGAGGTCCTGTTCGAAGGCGGTGATGTTGACGAAGCCAGTATTGCGGAAGTGGTCTTGGATTCGTTGTTGAAGGTCAAATCGAACCTGCCTCTGCAAACATATGTCTAATTACCTTCTAGGTCCCTGTAGATCTACGAAAAGCACTTGCCTCTTCTATTTTGGTTACTGGCGGTACGCCCATGTTGCCCGGTTTCATTCCTCGCCTCCATGCAGAAATCATACACGCTCTTTCTCCACCACCTGCATCTGTTCGACAACAAACGAGACACAATAGGCTCCCACTGCAATATGACCCATACGCTTCTCTACGACCACTGATACCCTACTTTGCAATTTTGAACAACCCTTCACCCCCTTCGCCAATGTCAGACAGAGCCAAAGCTCACGCCGGAAAAGCCCCGGCCTTTTCTCCAGCAACATTAGCCTGGATCGGAGGCTCATTGGCGGGGTAAGCACGGTCACTTGAGTAGCATTGCTGTCTATCTACTGATAGCCTTCTACTTAGGTCTTTAAAGACTGGAGGTGCTGAAGTGTCGCGTGAGAGATGGGACGAGGTAAATAGTATGCACGATCCGGATCTGAGCATGGATGTTTCAGCGGATTTTGAAGACCGAAGTGCAAGCAATATTCTGCCTGATTGGACACGAGCTCCCTTACCTAGTGGAGCACCTATTGCTAACGTATCTCGGACAATTGTTGAAATTGGGGCTTGAAACTAACAGTCCGATTCTGCTTAGAAGGTATTTATAATAAATAAAGAACACTGGGGGATATCCATCCAGTATACAATAAGGATAATTGAAAAGGAATTTGATGCGTGTATATCGTGAAAGAGTTGGGAAGAATGAATGTCAAATTTAACGAGTAGCGTCAGCGATAAGTAATGTGAGTTTGTATCCCTCGATACATGCTGCGACGTTCTCCCAGTCGGCAGCCGATGTAACAGGGTAATGAACATGGTCATCAGTGTTCAAAGACGATGAACGAGAAGAATCATCACCGTTGGGGATTGCCGTATCCTTGATAACAGGCTGAAGGAATGTAATCTCGAACGAGTCTGAGAGGGCGATGCCTTCCTGGCCAACAAATTTGTTGAACAGGCGTTGACGTAAATCCTTGTAAGAAATTTCGTCGGGAACGCGAAGGAGGACAAGGGAGTCGTTGAATTTTGCTTTAATGGTAAATTGGTCGGGGACAGGTGTCACTGACTTTGAAGAGAGGAGTTCTGGCTCGACTGGGACGCGAGGGAAATTGGAAGGTGTCAATTGCTCGTCATACGAGAATTCCGAGATACTTGGAGTAACTGGGCATAGTTCCGCTGATTCTATAAGTTCCGCTGGATCCACGAGTACCTCGGGGAATTCAATATGTGGAATGTCGAAGCAGGGCATAGGGAAGGAGTCTGTAATATAAGAAGTATCTCAGATGATGAATGGAGCACGATGACGGATGAACTTACCAGTGGTTAAGAACATATCAAGGATGTCGTCCGAGTCATCCGAGTCCGAGAATTCGGGGCTAAAATTAGAGATAGACATAGGGCCAGATACGATGCGAGACTTGGGTTTGAGGTTATTATGGCTTGGGGGCGAAGGCTCTCTCTCAAGAGGAAGGACGCCATCAAACGTAGCATCAGTCATGAAAGTAGCCATGCTGCTCGTTGATTCGCGGTGAGAACGGCCTTCGAACGGTGCAGGGGTCGCTGGCAACGTTAGATGGTCGAGACCCTCTAAAATGCACGAGGTGGAGTCAATAGTTTGCCATGAATGGCGGACAGAGTTTTCAGTGATGGGAAGTCCTTCTTCAATCGAAGACGGTACGTCAGGAAGCGAAAGATATATTCTTCCCCGTCTGTTTGGGTCCCCGGCTAAGCTCTTCCTTCGCTTTCCACTAACTGGAGGTGGATGAAGAGAAGTATCAGTCTTAAGACAGACTTCCCGATTTTCTGGCAAGGAAGCAAGAGCTGACGGCAGGCGCTCGTGGACGGGATGGGCGTTGCGCTGTGGGTCATGATCGAACGCCACGGTCTGCCCGTTGTCCACGATGATTGGAACAGTGGTATCGACTTGGACAGGACTGTCCAGGCTACTGTCGGAAAGCGTGGAAGGCGATGAGTGCGATGAACTAGATGAGTGGGCACGCCTGCGTCTCTGAGGCAATGGAGAACCTTCACTAGAGCTGGCACTTCCTTTCAGTGTCTCCGACGGACTCCGCAAAGACTGGCGGGTCGAGGGCCGTGAAGCCTCATTGAGGCTTTGAATATTCAGGCTCGAAGAAGAGAAATACATCGAGAAGACGCTGCTTGTCACTGATGTGCGTGAAGGTGAGTTCTTGCCACATTGTTTCCGTTGTTTCTCGGAGATATCGTAGTCACGACGCCAATAGCCAAAAAAATCCCTGACGATATGATCATTTCTCATTTCGTCAATCAATGCAGGTACGTCTTCCTTCCAGAGAGCTTCGACAAAAGCCTTAAATTCCGTGGCTCGTTGATCGATCGTGGCCTGACTGGCTCGGAAGATTGTGCCCTTCTTGGTGAGAATCGGAATGAATTCATGGATGTCTGAAGCGACGGTTTTTGGATCAGGACCAGGTGGAAGCGAATCCCAAGACGAAGCTGCATCTTGCATATAAAATCCATTGCGTCTAACTCCTTTGCCCCGTTCCAGTCGAATGCGCTTGGAACGTGCCATGCGACGATACTCCGTTTCTATACTTTCTTGGAAGATGAGGCAATCCTCCCATTTCCTCCAGATGTCATAATCGGAGGACGATGACGCTGTGGATGATCGGTCGCTCGAAACGAGGGAGCTGATTCGCATTCCGAAATTGTAGCTGGTACCTATGAAGGATGTTATACTCAAGCAATGTATCATGTATTGAGCTCTTACTGAATTTGGTGGGGGAGAGCATTTCGATAGAAAATTGGGGTGGCGCGGCACGATAGACAGCTCGTTTGTAGTTCTATGAATTGGATGTTGTTAGATAGGAGCGTATGACTGAAAAAATCGCCCAACCTCTGTTGTTACGGGACCATCATAGGCACCCTCTCTCTGCGAAGGTCAGCAGAAACCAATGTAGTATTGCGTATGACTTACAGTCGGGAAGTTAATCATGGCTCGAGTGGGTCTTCAAACAGACGGTACGAACCCGAACAAAATGTTGGAAACGCAGCAGATGATGGTGAAAAGCAGAGATAGAATTGCGAATGGTCGAAACATTTTGTCGAATGCTCTTATTGTCCTTGACCATGGCCAAGAGCGATCGGGACTCAAGCTTATTGTCTTCAGTCTTCTCCGATTCCGATCCGATCACGCCCTTAATAAGCGACCATGACCCCTATTATGACTTCTGAGTCACAATGTTCAAGTCGTGTCAGGTCGTTTGCAGAGATAAATTCTGTTTTTTGTGTATATGTACATATTACAAATGAGAGCAGACCTCAGTGACCACACAAGTAGCTCCAATCTGGCCCGATTCACTCAATCAGTCTGATTACTAGGTAGGAAGCAAGAGCTGACGACAGGTGCTCGAGGCGTGCCCACTCAACTAGTTCATCCAACTCATCGCCTTCCACGCTCTCCGACAATGGAGACTCCTGTCCAAGTCAACACCACAGTTCCCATCATCGTGGACAACGGGCCAACCGTCGCGTTCGATCAGAACCCCTAGCGCAACGCCCATGGACAACCTTCACTAGAACTAGCACTTCCTTTACGATACTCTAGTTGTCTCCGACAAAATCCACAAAGATTGGTGAGTCGATGAGGGCCGTATAGCCTCATCAAGACTGGAAATATTCAGGCTTGAAGCAGAGAAATACAACGAGAAGACGCTGCTCGATATACGTAAAGCTGAGTTCTTGCCACGTTGTTTCCGTTGTTTCTCGGAGATCTCGTGGTCACGACGCCAATAGCTAAAAAAATCCCTGACCATATGATCATTTCTCAACTCGTCGATCAATGCAGGCACGTCTTCTCTCCAAAGAGCTTCGACAAAGGCCCTAAATTCTGTGGCTCGTTGGTCGATCGTGGCCTGACTGGCTCGGAAGATTGTGCCCTTCCTGGTGA
>JAGGAS010037704.1:0-16475 GCA_017657355.1 Termitomyces sp. K1Ac | reverse complement strand
TAGCAGAAAACGGACGCGGATATCTGTATTCCAAAATTAATTGAACATGTCAAGTTGATGGGAAGAACGTGACAAGATTAAAGAAAAAAATGAATGGATTTCATCGGATTGTGTCGTGGGTCGGGTTCGAAACGACGTGAATGGAATAATAAAAAAATCGTGTGAGGAGGAGGTCATTAAGAGATCAGATCGTGGAATCAAGATCGTGGAAGATACATTGCAAGCAGACGACACACGGGAGGGATGGATGAGACAAGGGTCAGAGAGACACAGAAATAGGGGGAACGAGGGGGATACAGCGTACGAACCGTTCGAACGAAGGCACACCAACACCTTATCGACACCTCGACAACAGACCACATCACCTCAACACACGCCTACGTCGTTCTACTCAGGGTGAAACAGCACTGAGGATATCGCTGATCAGGAGGATGAGGATGTTTTTGAGGCCGAGGCGGTAGGCATAGCGAGAGCTGACATACAAGAGATCTCTGCAACGACGAAAATGCCGATAGACGAGACAGAAGGAACCAGGCTGCACACGGATCTTGTGTAGGTGCCCAGACATGACTGAAAATGCACCGGTGGAGATGACAACGTCCTTTGCCTCTCCGTTCTTGCATGTGGAGTCACAATAGCATAGCCAACGGTTGACCAACGGAAGGGAAAAAGGAATCAAGACATACAAGCTGACCACCCTCCTGGAGTGGAGGGCAAAACAAGGAGAATCGACTTCCGTGCTTAAGCGCTTAACCGGGGATTGCCGTGATGCTTAAGTAATTACGAGGATGTAAGACGAGTTATTTATACCCAGAAAACCCCGATCATTTGCTGCACTGCATATCTTTTGCTTCATTGTTTGTCTGCGTTTGTCTCCGTTTTTCTTCAATTCTCATTGGTCAAAACTTCATCTGCATCCTATAAATGGACTTAACTGTGCAACAACGCAACGATTCAGTGTTGCATCGTGTTGCATCATGTTGTATCGTACTTGCTATCCCTCTTGAATATAGAAAAAATGAAAAATAAAGATAAAAAATTAAAATATTGAAATATAAAAAATATAGAACCCTGGGCTCCTCATTTGTCTCTGTCCGCGTGTTTATTCTTCTCCTTGGTCGACAGGTGTTCGTCAGGTTCTATACCACTACACTGAACGACAATGGAAACTTCCTTTTTTCTCAATTTCTACACGTGGGATTTCACTATGATATGCAATCCCTCCCACAAAAATAACAAACCTTTACTCTATTGGCCACCGTCAACATAAAACATATATGTACTTTTGTAGAACCACTTATCTCTGATCTTATCTGATATGCTGTTGCACCAAACCAAATGAAACCGACGTGTGATGGCTACGTATTTGGTTGTGCTTTCTATTGCGTCTGTTTATCACTGTTTGACATTGACATGTCGACGTGTCCCTTTCAACTTTTTCATTCCTTCCCTACCTTTTCCTTCCTGACACTTGACACATTTTGTCAGCAATGATTCCTAAACCGACAGACTTTGACACTTGCTATTCTCTGAGTAAGATTTGCGCTCTTCATAATTGGACTGATGAACAGTTCAGAGATCTTCAAGTAAGTCCTTCAATAATGTTGACCTGCACCATGGATAATGACATGTGGTACAGCGGGCCATCCATACCTCTGACGAGCAGCATCTAGATCCTGAAAAGGGCCCAAACAGGCAGGACCGGGACCAATGGGATAGATTTATGCTCAATGTAGTTTATCTCCTTGCAATATTTGTTAGAATAGCTTCTAATTTTATTCCTTTTGTAGGTGATCACTAAATTCCCTGACCTGGATAACTTTGAAGATCAATGGCCCATGTCATCTTTGCTCGAACGTCACCGAAACCAAATCAAAAGTAACGAACGCAGACGAAAATTGACTCAGCATGTGAAAATGAGAACTCAAGTGCTGTCAAACGTCACCCACCATGAAGAACGTTTACCCTCTACCTTTGTGGGGAAACCGCCTCCTCGCCGCATCTCCAATCAAACCAAAATCTTATCCATTTCTCTAATGTTGGTGTCAACTCCGTTCTTTTCATCAATCTGACGTTTTTTCATGTCACAGTCACCCGTTGCATCAACATCATCTTCCACTCTACAAGCTGGACCATCTCACCGAGACCTTTGACAGCGTTCCACAGATCAAGCAGTGGGTTTGGAGAGACAGCCTGCGGATATTGGTTGCATCGCGTGTTTGTTTTGTGATTTCACTCCCACGATCCCACCCCGTGCAAAAGAAAATCTGCAGTCCTTCTCCACAAACAAGACTATCCTGGATGCACTCACGCGCTTGGGTATCCTTAACAACAAACACCTGTTCCTTCTGGATCTCCTGTTGAACTGGAATGCCGGGGCAGAGGAATTTTTAAATAGTGTTGAAGAAGAGTTACTAAACCCTTTGCACCGTAGTTCTCTAATTCAATGTTTTCAGAAATTTTCTTCGGTAAGCAAACCTAAATCATCGTATGCTTTTTGCCAATTGATGACTGTATCATTCAAAGTCACCCTCAACGAGATACCATGACATTAATTTCTACAGTGGTTGTCAGACTCACTCGCACCTCGAGGGTTTGGAACATGTTCCTTCTACGCTTTGTACAATGCTTGAGAAGTTGTATATGGAAGAACTGAGTCTATTATTCATCATGGCATCAGTCAAGACTGACAAGGAAATGGACTTACTGCGTGGACTAGGAGAATCTCAGCGTATGCATATCTTCGATGGCAAGGACTTCCACCACGTCAGACCTTTCCAGCAATGGATTCTCAACTTTTTACTTGTTTATATCAAAAGCTTGCCTTAGGTCGGACTTCACTTGCTCTGTCCTAACTTTGTCTTGTTGTGCACCCTGCGTTACCTTGTCCTTCTTCCTTTCATGTTGATTTTCGTATACCTGTGTCTCTTTGCCTGTACATTGTTCATCCTACTCAATGTCTAATCCTCCAACTTGGTTTTCAATTCAACCTTTTAAATTACAAACATTGTTCATCAACTCCAGTTATCGACTACTAATGTAACCTATTTGTCATATATTTCTCTCTACTTCTGTATACTACTTCTGTATAACTTTTGTATTACTCGATGTGTAATGTCAAAAACCTACCGTGTACTTGTGACTTTAATGTAGTTGTGCCTTTTCAAGCTTGGAATGCACCGTATGAGTGCCACAGTATCTCAATGCTAAAAACACTCCATACAGGCGTGTGTAAGAATGAATGAATGTAGGCGTGTGTGTAAGAATATATAAGGAATGGAACTATAGCTACATGATTGTGTGCAGTCTGCACACAAAGAATTTGCATTTGTGATCAAAGAAAGTGTACCAAATTATGCATTATGTCTCTAGTCGTGTATTCTTGACAAGAGACGATTGTTTCTCCCATATCTCCCCTATTGCCAATAATTTGGAGGACACAAAAAATATGTAATCAAGGTGCTGATTACCTGCACCGCATTGTTTGAACATAGGTTTGTCGAGTGGAGTATCTGGATAGAATCAGAGATGGCCTTCCATCAATGCGACTGATGACCATGACGGGTCATGATCAGAAATTGAGCCTGGTGAAGTCCTTTGTCCGGCAGCTACAGCTCCAGCGATGAGGGAAGGGACCATTGCCATGATCAAGGAACTACAATGCGTTGCATCAATACCGCGACCTGTAAATCAAAAAATAAAACTTATCTTGACTTTGGCGATTTGGCATTGGGATTGGCACGGAGATTTTGCTTGACGACGTTCACGGTGTTACTCCAGGCTTTGCTTCGGAACTCACAGTGGGCAACATATCTTTCAACCTCCCCAAAAGCCCAAGCTTCTCGAAAACTTTGTCAAACAGTTCATTGGAAAGGAGACAAACCACTGCGCCAAGACAAATGGACACAACACCAAGAGCGAGGGAAATGCCCTATTCACAACCTCTAATCCTGGTCACTGGAAAGGCATCCTTTGCTATAAAAACAATCAAAGTTTGCATGCCGATTTCTGTCAATGGGATATTTGCGTCAGAAAATTTTTGATATCACGACTTAAGTGGAACAGACTTACCGATGAGTGTGATGGTCAATAAATATCTATACTTCAGAATACCTTCAAATATGTTAAGTTTCTTATGGAGCCGCCTACGGTTTACCGAGTTGAAGATCTGGGCAAAGACAAAAGCGTTGAACAAGAGAGACTGGACAATCGGATCGGTGTGCTTGTCATCTAGAACGGTCTGAGGAATTGAAAGATCAACATGACTATGATCTGATAGATAGACTGGAACAGAATCTGCTTGTACATGTCGGTTGTGAATAGATGGGCTGTCTTCTTGTCGGGCTGCCTGTCAAGGAGTGACTCCAAAGCGTGATCTGTTGCCAGGGCCAAGGCAGCAAAGGTATCCATGATAATGTTGATCCACAATAGCTGAACAGCTGAGAGAACTGACACTTCCTCATTGCTCGTCACCGCCAACACGAATGTGATAACAACAGCAGTAACATTTGTTGACATCTGGGATTGTAAGGATTTACGCACAGCATCGTTGTACATAATGGCCTTGACAATGGAAGCAAAGTTGTCATCCATAACGATGATATCCAATGCTTCATTCACAACTTCTGTACCAGCAACGCCCATAGAAAAGCCAACATTGGCCTCTTTTAAGGCAGGTCCATCCCTCGTACCTTCACCAGTAACACCAATGATTTCACCCAGACCCTTAAGAGTTCATTCGCTCATTGACAGAGGCACTGGAATCATACAGGCTCGGCTCCAGAATTGGCATTGTGTGCTCTTCTTGCCGCTCTTCCTGTATTGTCTCGTGGCACGATGAATTACCTTTCCCAGCACCCTTCGCCTAAGGCCATCCTTTCTTAGTCTTTTTCTTTGCCTTTTCTCTGTCTCTCTGTTCTTTATCCTTCACTGCTTTATACGCAAGAGCACCTGTGTTGTTAGCAATTGCGTCCTTGCTAAGGCTTCCTTCACCATCTGTACTTAGGCCCCTAAGGAGTGTTTGAGTGCCACCTAAGCATCCCATAGCTTTGAGATAACGTGGTGGGCTATTGCTCAGGATTGTTACTGCGCAAATCCTTCGAGGTGGAAAAATGTACAGAATGTGCAGATGAGCGCGAATATAGAGTTGGAGATGGAGGGGGGATATTCAGTGAGGATCTATTGTCACCGCTGTTGACGGCAGTAGCAGTCAAGTTGGGCAAACGCGGGGGTTGAAGTGGGTTCGGAGACAACAGATTACTCTGTGTCTGTGGATAGTAGGAAAAAGAATCCTCATGGATGCTTGCGTTATTGAGGGACACCTCAGTCTGTGAACATCTGTTGGGGCACCTGATCTTGAGTGGTGGTCATGACAGAAGGGAAATGTCGACTCGGATGGTGTTCAGTTTATTCCTGACTTGGTGGGTTCACAGTCAATATACAGAGTCATTGTAATATGATAGTTGCAATTGGCAAAATGTAGCAGCAAGTCATTCTATCCATGACGTATGTAGAGTGTCTTTATTTGCATTGATGTGTGTTGACTGGAATTTGGCCATCATCGACATGTCGACGCGTTAAGACTCGACCTTTCCTTTCCTTCTTCCATTTCTTTCTATTACACTCTAAACGTTTTGCACTAATAAATCCTAAACCTGAAGATTTCGGTCAGAATTATCCTTTGCATAAGATTTGCGCTCTTAACAGTTGGACCAACAAACAATTTAGAGGACTGCAAGTACGTCTTGCACTAATTGATTACTTGTACGTTTTTGTGAGTATTAAAACGACTTCACTATGTATTTTCGTAGTTCAACTCTATTACCTATATACGTATATGTATACTTCTTCGATAATTACTTATTTGCATAACGCTCTTATTGCTCGGCGTCTCAAATAACAGATTATTGGCCCTGCCTACATCCAACACCACTGTTCCCTACTTCTTGGAACTTAGAGTGTCTTTATTTGCATTGATGTGTGTTGACTGGAATTTGGCCATCATCGACATGTCAACGCGTTAAGACTTGACCTTTCCTTTCCTTCTTCCATTTCTTTCTATTACACTCTAAACGTTTTGCACTAATAAATCCTAAACCTGAAGATTTCGGTCAGAATTATCCTTTGCATAAGATTTGCGCTCTTAACAGTTGGACCAACAAACAATTTAGAGGACTGCAAGTACGTCTTGCACTAATTGATTACTTGTACGTTTTTGTGAGTATTAAAACGACTTCACTATGTATTTTCGTAGTTCAACTCTATTACCTATATACGTATATGTATACTTCTTCGATAATTACTTATTTGCATAACGCTCTTATTGCTCGGCGTCTCAAATAACAGATTATTGGCCCTGCCTACATCCAACACCACTGTTCCCTACTTCTTGGAACTTTTTGCCTTGCCTGCTTTGGCAACCTTCATCATGGCAACCTTCTTTCGCATGACCTCTGTCTCATGGTCTTCTTTGTCGTATGTCAAATGCCTCTTCAAATAGTTCACTAATCCTATCTCTTGTGCTCACTTCTTATCAGCGTTCTCCAGTTCTTTGATATTAGCAATCTGTCAAGTGTTGGTCAGGACAGTAACATTGAACATTGACCTTGATACTATGCCTCTGTGAAATATCCATCCAGCTTGGTTACACCACAAAGGATGGGAAAGAATATGCTTCCTGTGTTGTTTGCCTTCTTGGGGGGCACAACCAGCACGGTGAACTGTATCTCTACGATGTCGCCTACACAGAATGAGTCTGGTTCTGTCAATTCATATCTTCTTCTGGTCAGTTGTTATAACAAGGAACAACATGCGTTTAAACTTACCCTGCACTACATCCATCGTCCTCCACTATCATCCTTTGGAATAATACGATGTTTTCTTCCGAGAACACCACAACCCGGTCTCTCCACTAATTCCTTGAGAACTCTGTAAGGGTCTAGAGAATCCGGTATCCTCTTTGGACTGAAGAACTCGGCATTCCTGCCGCAGGTTAGGATCCGGTTACGGCACGAAATCTCACGTAGACCTTGAAAATATCGTGGGGACCAGGGCGTCAGATTCACCTGACCGGAGGATTTGTTCACAAATGAGTGTAATTCCATAACTTTCGCTATTTGCTGATCAAAGAGCTCGCTGCCCAGTCTGGAAATACCCGCTTGCTGGAAGATATTGTATAGACCTTGCGTTTTGTATCGTCCTTCCCTGAACCCTCATGAGTGTGCGTAAATATTGGCCAAGGTTGACCCACAGCGCAGGCCCTAATGCAGCACTTGTCAGTACTCCTGTCATATGGAAGACTACTTCCTCGCCTCCCTCAATGTATATGAGTCGGCCAAAATACGGCGCCGCATTCTGTACAAATTTGATCGTACTCGTCTAACGTTGGACATAATTCTCAAAAGAGAGCGAGGGTGTGAGGTATGAGCGTAACTACCATTATATTGGCGTTCAACAAAGAAATGCTGTGTGCTGAAGCAGCGTCTTTCCTTTTTTTGATCCAAATATTCACGGCCGAACCTGCACTTTAGGTCAAGAGGTGAAAACCATGTTGCCAACCCTCTCACCTGCAGCTACGCGGTCGTATGTTGTCTTTAATCCTTGCACGTAGTTAAACATGCTAGTCAGTTTTTGGTGAGTGTCTTGGATTTTTTCCCCTCTTGCCTTTTCTACGAATGCCCCTTGCGTGTAGTTTTTGCACATCGACTGAATAATATTCCGGTCCTGGTACTTTGCTGTACTGCACATGCATATTCCATTTCCTCCTATCATGTTATCATGCATAACATTTGCCCCAATCACTTGTTGGATTAGCCGGAAGAAGGCTAGGTACCGCTCGGGACACTGGGCCCTCAAAAAAACGTAATTTAACATTCATACATAATGTAAGTTGTCTTATGAAATCAACTTTCTATGATGTAATACGGGATCTCCGTATTGCATATCACGTCTTTGGTTGTCTTGCATCGCAAAGTCCATCTCCATCAGGTTATCATCTATAATATATATCTTCAACTGATTATAAAGAATCCATCTCTTCTAGGAGCTCAAGCGACCGTGGATCAAGGACAATGTCTGCGTCTCTTGTCTATTTGGAGGATGTGGAAAATTGTACAAGTCCCTTTGCTATCCCCGTTGAATGAGGCGCGAACGACCCCAATCTCCAAGATGAGCTGCTCAAAAATGATTATCATACCCTCACAAATGTTATGTACATGTCAAAAAGTCTATGTCTGCTACTCTTCACATGAAAAATCTCTGCAGTAAGAGTGACCTCTATGACTTGAATGGCGAGGCTCCACGGGTATTTTTAATGGCAAGTCATTGGCCACTGCTTTGTCCGTCTGTTGATATGCGGTGTGTCCTCATGCTGGTTTATTTCAATATTGTTTGACTGTTATCTACAGGGCCGTGCTGTCCTCTATACGGTTTAGCCGTATGCCTTCCAGTCCCTTCATCAATCTTGCCTGGGTCAATCCATCACTTCTGCTGACACGTTCATATTACGATTGATATCCTGGATTGGGTCAACAAAGAACTTTATGTCATGTTCTGATGGTAGAAAGTCAATCAGCTATTGCATTGTCGACAGTGTATATCACTCATTTGGCTATATGCCAGCAGGACAATGGAGTTACTGTCAAATACGTCGGTGGTTATTTACTTGCCCAGGAGTATCAGCATTTGGCCGGATGTCTTAGTATGGCCTTTTGTGATATGAAGTTGGTGAACAACAGCTACAGATCCACTTTCCCGTTTGTGATGCAGAGTGCAGGTATGTATGTGTGTTTATTGTCCTTGCTCTGTTTTATGATGAAATGGTTAGGCCTTAGCTCTCTTGTGTCACACTTGGTTTTGACTGCCTGCCACGGTATGTCTTTCGTGGGTGCACTTTGCTGAAATCAACATCAGTGCCGGTGTATGATGCTTCGAACTACTCCGTTACGTTTAATCAGGTGTTTGCTCTTGAAAAACTCCTGGGCACAGTGAGCCAGATGTCAGGACCTTTACTTCATGAAGCCATGTTAAAGTATGGTCTGGTGCCAGTCCATGGTGAGATTCATGGTGCCTGTGCTATTATATCCCACCAGGTAGTTCTGCGGCCACGTCACGTTTCCAAGGATATTTCGTCCTTATCTGAAGTCCATTTCTTGATAGTGTGGGTCATTATATTGGGCTGGGATAACATTATGCACCTGGATGTAATAATACCTTCTGCTGCGCGGATCTATCGTTCCTAGAGTTCTCGACATGTCGAGCACGTGCTGTACATTGTACCTCAGGCCTGAATCCCTGTCTCTCAATTCATTTATTTCGCCTTGGCGTTGTTGTTGTCATATGTCTTGGTCAATTGAATATCAAATGAATACAATAAAACTTACGGCCGCCGATCCCGGATTTGGCTTGACTATGCAATCTGCTATGTATACGCATAGAATCTATGCTCTGTCTTATCCATGTGTCGGACAGCTGTTCTTCACTAGATATTTATATGTGTACGTAGGCGCGCAAACATGCGTGTTGTATGCATCATAGGAATTCACCAACACTGACTCTGATGACGTCAATTGACATGTTGAGCACGTGCTATTGACAATAAGTATGTACCTAATTCCACTCTTTCCGTCCACCTGCTCGGGGACATGTAAAAACCGTTGATATACAGTTTAACCCCTCCGCTTGTCCCTTGTTCCTCTTCCTGATTGCATATGGCTCGTTCTGGTAAATGTAGCCGGTCCCCCTAATCTCTGTTGATAAGAGGGATTCCGCTGTTGTGTCTCTTTGCCCTTTTTTGGCTTCCTTACATATAGCTTCACATATGTCCACGGACAAGTGAGTGTATAACTTTACCTTTACAACCCTTTGACGTCCACTGTCTCTTGTGCTATCAGATTGTCACGGAGATTCACAAGACAGATGGCAGCTTTGCAGTGTGTTATTTTTTCATCTCGTCTCTACTACTATTAGAAGATGCTGACGCGTAACGTAGGTCCCCTGCTACCATCATGGAGCATGTTCAGTTGCAAAATGACAGGTATGTTGTTCTGCGTCATACCACCATATCCGCGCAACACAGAACGGTTTGTAGAGGTTCACATCCGTGCATGCCTGTCCCTTCCTCTTGCATTTTTTTTTGCTCATAAGCGTCCCTAGGGTAGTTCTGTCTAATGGCATAGTTGGCGCAAAACATTCTGGCCAGCCATATGGGTCGCTTGTCTTTGCTTTCTATGTCACCTGACTTCTTAATCAGAAAACGTCCAGCATCCGTGGAACCCTCGGATGACGCAAAAGCACATACCGTCGTGCAGGTGTGAGTATATGACGTTATTGCTTAACGTGGTCCTATTGCTCAGGACTGTGTACCCAGCAAACGGCCCAAGCTTTCTCAGTCAGGGACTACAGAGGGGTGCGTTTTGTTGTTCTTCAAGCATCGTTGCTCATTGCTAACCATGTTCCTTAGATCGACTGCCAATATTTTGTATATTGCATGTTAATGCACGTCTTTCAGCGCTGACTGCTTGGGTTCGCCAGAGGCCTGTCCGACAAAGCCGTCAAGTGAGTGTATGTGTCAAGAAAGCTGAATTGTTTAACTGTCACAGCAGAAAAGTATTACAACACTTCCTTGCACGCCCTGATCATTTCCGTGACTTGGTCGCTACCGCTGAGGCTGGCAACAAGGATGTTACAGGTACGGATTTACCTTGCTTTCTACCTTGTTGTACCGACGCATGACGTTGTATTTAGATCATTCTCGTAACTTGGGTGAGGGACCGAGTACGTCATTTGCATGATTGCTATGCTGTCTACCTCACCGAACACCTACTTTCATTTCCTAGGCGATGACGTGCAGGGTATTGGTCTTTATCCATTGTAGTAGTACAATTGACTTAAGTGTCACATTCCAGACGCCGTCCCTGAAGACGAGAATATCCATACTGCAAAAGAGTTGCATATCGCTACTCCTACCATGCCCACTACGCGTCCTCAAACTATTCAAGTTCCTCCTACGCCCGTCACTCCTACCGTCTTGAAAAGAAAACCGGCTCAAAGTATAATTCTATCTTCCCATGATAATATGATACACGTCACTTACTCTTCTACAGCGGCAGTCCATCTGCCTGGTCATACAACACCCTCCCCCACACAATCTGTCAGAGCGCACTATTGTGTTCAAGTTGGCAGCAATGACGCCTCTCACGACTCTGACAATGATCCCTTCGCTATCCCGGCTGTTAGTCAAGTCGATGAGCCAGATTTGCAGGATTCTATCTTATGCAGTGATTATACTGATGGAACCCTAGTCAATCTCGTGTACATATCTCCTGTTGCATACGTTATAGTTACACCATCGCCAAACATAACCTTTGGCAGTTGGGGAGAATTACTTGCCTGGAACGGTTCCACTGCAAATAATTTTTTCAAGGCATCTGATTGGTCGTTGATTTGTCCTGACATGAATATCAAGTAAGCTCTCTTCTTCATATCAATCTCTACTTCGGCTGAAGCATAGAAATAGCATCCTGTTGGCGGCTATCCGCTTCAGTCAGACATCTCAATATGTCAACCTTGCCAGGGTCAATCCGTTTCATCTCAAGGCTCATGCTCTTCGTTTGAGAGGCAAGCTTAGACGCCAGTTGATGGTTGGCAACTCTCCTGCTATTGCGTTAACGCCTATCTATGCAGTGGAGTCTCACCTTATGGCTCCTCCGGATCCTAAAACCGGAATGAACAATACAAAATCAGTATATGGGTTTGTACACGGTCAAGAATATCAACGTATGGTCGGATGTCTTTCTATGGTTTTTTGAGAGCCGCAAATGGTTGCATTGATGTATCAATCAAGGCTTAGATTCTCTACTATCCCTCACAGTATGTATTTGAATGTCATTTATGTAATGTAGCTGATGAAAATTGTAGGTGCGGACGCTCAAACGTCACCTGGAAAGGCTAACAGGACTACATATAAGGGTAGTTGAAGCGGAAGTTTGTCTGCCTCTATCACTTATTGATTGACCAGCGACAACGGTGACGCATGTTGCTTTGTATGGTTGATGATGTAGCTGATTGTTTCTTGTCGCAGTGCCCATTTATGATGCTACTGGCTTCGCCAAACGAACTGGTCATGCCTTCCAATGGAATGATACCATAGCCGCAATTGCCAGAACGCCCGACAGTGATTTAGAACATGCAATTCTTGATTTTGGTCTTGAGCGTGTATATGAAGAACTCGATGGCGCTTGTGCCGTTGTTGCCCATAGTGTCAACGTAAGTCCCTATAAGAGGGATTCCACTTCGGAGGAAATTCAGGTATTAAACTTCAATGTCCTGTGGGTAATTGTTCTTGGATGGGATACCAAATCAGATGGCGAGGAGCACTGAACGAAGGACATAATGGCCACATCCTTACCAGAAAATGATATTACGTTGTTGTAGTTGCTGCATAAAAATCTGAATGTTTGAGTGTTTGTAGACACGCTCAAGTCAACATATAAAAGCCTGCTAGAACGTGATGCCCACTTGAAAGTGCAAAACGCCGGGTTGAAGAACAAACGCAGATCATACCACCAGAATTGTTTGTATCACATTTAGCAATGTCATAGTTCGCACCGAGCTTTTGCACTATCCTTTTCACAGCTTCTTCTCCAGATGACCTCTTGTTTCTAAGAAGTGACAGTGTCCATGTTTTCAGTGTCTCGTGTTGTGAACTCTTTGTCAAAGCCCACTTCAACGTCTGCACGTATCCAACATATATAGCCCTATCCATCCCTGCTACTCATCAACTATGTCCACTTCCTTTCTCTTGAAATTATTAGTTATTGTACTCTTTGCACATATTACTTTCCTACCATAAATATAAAAACTGGTACGTGTTCTCCCATGAAGAAGGCCTCGCACTCTCCAAAAGCTTCCACTCAATGGATTTCAATGCAGAGAGGCAACTAAGGATTATTTCTCAGGAAGTAATGAAGGTCGTGTATCTTCTTTTTGACAATTATTATAGCCTTATTTACAAGGGTTATTATTCCGATGCGTTAACGTCTTCATCCACTTTGTAAAATGTTACAGTAGGGAAGTTATTCGCCTGTTCGTTGCGCGTTTAGTAACGTTACTTATTATACTTTCGAATTGACAGCTTACTTGATATTCTCCTTGCTCCTCTTTCAATGTTGCCCAACTCCCCAGTTCAAAGGAATCGGGCAACCCTTCCCACATATACCTTCTATCCTCTTCATACCCTTGCCTAGCCCTATCATTGCACTCAACGCACAGGAGCCCAAACCACGGACATCGGGCCCATGGAGTGAGTTAGAGCAATAAGTGGTTCCACCGTCGCTTGCCACACGTTGTTCACGATGTTGAGTCTCTGGGTATCGCACAGTACCTTCGTTGAGCAACTACAACATGGGATAGTGCCGTTAGACAACCATTGCATGGTCCAGCTACTTTGTGCAGATAATATTTGCTCTTTGGCGGTAAGACAACGTAGACGGTCTTGAATAGACATGGCAAGGACGGATCCGTCGCTCTGTGTTAAACTGTTTGCAATTTCACTCTGTTACGACGATGAGTTTGTGAGACCTATGTTCCAGTGAAGTGGTGGGAGCATACCGCAGAATACGTTGTCAATATCCGGTAATATAGTGCGGGCAGCGTCGTCACCAGGTTGGATTCTCTCACTATGTGTGTGAGGTGAAATTTGTTGCCATTTCCTTGCGCAAGGCATGGGTAATCTCTACTGAGGCACCTATCCCACGCAATCAGATGTATAGGATAATCAGTGCATATGCGGGACTTTATATTGCAGTACATGATATTGTTTTGGTATCTGTTCAACATGCGTAACAGTGATCCAAATATGCAAATGTCGAGTGGACCAGGATTATTGTGGTCACTGCATGTTGTCAATAAGCAACATGTATAATTCAACATGTCAAATTACCTATTGATGTTGTATATGGCATTTGTGAACCTGATGAGGTCCTCATCAGTGTTGTCAAGGACAATCCCAATCTTGGCAGTTCCCACACACGGATTCTTCTCCCATATCCTAGCCAACACCGCTGAATTGATACTCAACACACTCTGATGAACCTTAATCTCGTTTAGACCAGTGTAAATGACCACGTTTCCATCGCATAGATTGAGGGCCGTCAAGTATGGATTGTCCGATTCAGATTCACTAGGAGGAGCAGGTGTCGCCATGGTCCTTGAGTTGTGTCCTGACCAATGTTTCATTACTATTATCCGTGTTATTCTTTTGGTCTGACAAAAGGGGGTAAATGAGAAAATTCTTTTACGCAATCGCATCCCATCCGCATCTCTTCCAAGAGACCTACAAAAAAAAAAGCGGAAACCCGTGACTTATATTACCATTTAGTGAGTTGACAAAAATACTCCAGGGATCGGAGGCCTCAGGTATGACAATAAGCATGACTGTTTAGACAGTGGGTGGAAATTCTCCGTCACGCAATGCTGGTTCTCCTTTCCAAGGTCACCTTGATGGTCATACAAAACAAGCTAGGTATATTCAAATGTCTAGCCACCACATGACATTAAAATCACATATGTAGGCTCTTTGAGTACTTTGACAAGCCATAACATCCTGAATATTCTGTTGCTGCTTGGAATTCGGGAGACAAACCTTCTGGGTAGTAGATGCAGTGTGTTTATAGTTTTAGCCTAGCGCAAGGTCAAGGCGGACGTACATCACCTTCTACGCCAACTTCAATTAGACCCTATATCCTTTCTTCAGTTCCTCGCTCAATCCAACACTATCGTTTCGGGCTCATGTGCCTTGCTTCTATTTCATCCTTCCATATTTGAACCTGGAGATATCGTCATTTACGTTCACGAGGGAACCGTTACCCAATAGTTGAGGTCCTGGTTTATATAATGCTTCGGCATGAAAGTGGTCGACACCCCGCTTGGTAAATCAGTGTCCTATTCATACCTCATGGGTCACATCCGTAAGGTTTGGTCTCTGGACTACAGTGACGGTGATCAAAATGCAAATGTGATCGAGACCAATGCTTTGTGCCATCCCATGGAACCAATATTCAGCTTTGATTCCACTATCGTCATGAAATGCATTCCCGCATCATCAAATTTCTGCGCGTACCCTCATCTTACCTGTGACCAACGCAACCTGGCTAATAATTCCTCATGTGCAGATAACAGATTTCTACGTGCAAAACATCAGCTCAGACTGGATAAATATGAGGAGCAACGGTTTGAATACAGTCATTCCTTGATGCGGTGGAATAAATCCAATAGTCATACATGTCACAATCACGTCTATTGCCCTTTGACCATGCGACATGCAAACGACTGAGGTTGTATCTCGTTTGAGTTTCGTACAGTAGCACATAATATCCGTCCTGGAGGCTGTTAGGAGTCGCAATCATAGAAAAGAATTACTTACTTGCATTAGTCAAACGTTTACGCCATACTTGGATTTCTTCTTGCTAGAGTTCATAGGTTTGTTCCTGTTCACATTTTTGGCACCATCTATTGATGATTACTATCAGTGCCAAGTGCCAAGTCAATACGTATAATATGCAAAACGGTCACGCAAAAGTCATTGACATGTCGTTGGTACATCATGTGAATATAAACCATTCTGCTTTTTGGCTTTATATCTTGTCCCGCGTTCTTCCTGAAAATTCGTCTACAATGGTCTCTGAGGGAACAACTACTCATGTTTGCGTTGGGAATGAGCGTTTTCAGTCATTTAGATGGCTTACCAATACCATTGGAACGGAAGAAGATCTGGCATATTGTTTTGGGGTTGACACAAAGGTTCATGTATGCATCGTCGTTAATTTACACCGTTTTGTTATTAAGTACGCCGGTCAGACGCTCACTGTCACGCCGTTCAAGACATTTCCACAACCAATTGGATCTCGCATTAACCGTCTCCCCATTATTGTTATTACTCCCGCGTGAGTATTCAGAGATCGCCGGAAGAGATATGTTATTAGATGTAAGTTGTCTATGCATTTTTGTTTCTTGTTCTAACTGTCAGAAAATTTATCAGACTTGGAATTTTTTGGGTAGTGTCGCACAGCCTCCGGCATTATATGAGGCTGAACATAAATGTTAGGCCGAAGACAGCGGTTCGCAACGCGACGCGTCGACTAGACTAGTAGAGAAGCAATTTGTATTGTGTCCGTAGTACAACGCGTATGACATACCTAGTAGAGAAGCAATGGACAAAGATAAGAAGAAAACATATCAAGTGTGGCTACTGTATCTAGGTAGCAATCACGTGTATCGTGACACCCGCCCTCCACTTGTAAGGGAGGTGAATGCGAGAAAAAAGCTCTCGGCCCGGGCGCCTATTGGGCGCTAATTTTGCTTCTTGCCACGTTTCCTCTTCCCGCGCGTCCTCTCGTTCTGTCTGAATTCCTGTATTGCCTCCAGCGCGTGTGGCATATCGTACTCCCGTAACCACTCGTCTTCGCTTTCATCGTACC
>JAGGAS010037703.1:2520-16607 GCA_017657355.1 Termitomyces sp. K1Ac | reverse complement strand
GCGAAAGTAAAATCGAGGGTCCAATTCGTGAAAGGGGTCAGTTATGACGAAAGCCCAGTGCGACTGGTGTGGACACTTCGAAGGGTCAGACTTCAACTCCCTCCTCGCTAGCACCTGGAACACGACAAGAATCCCCGCCACCGCGAAGGATTTAATCATCCCCGCCATCGCGAAGGACTCGATCACGACATAGTATAGCCCCAATAGGGAACACAAAACAAACACCCAGGACAAAGATATGACCACATATGTCTTGAGTGGCCATGCATTGACTGGCAGATGCGAATTTCCAATGAATTATTGATTAATGATGGAAGCAGAAAGGTGCTCACCTGTCATATGGATGGCTTTCTGGTCACCCACGAAATACGTCGCGAAAATATCCTGAGGAATGAGAATGTGCTGGTATAGGTATCCGTATCGCGGGAGCTGCTTACTGTCAGAATGACGTCTGATAGGGTTTAAGAGAGCTCACAAATCGCGGTGCGATATTGTCCCTCTTGGCAATTTCTAGGAATCTTGCGATTTTTTTTTTTTTTTTTTTTTTTTTTAAATCTGTATTTACCCTTTGGGGCGGAGCCCTATGTCGGGTTCTACTACTGTGCTAACTCTATATACTTCTCTCCTGTCATAAGTTGTTCGTCCTGTGTGATAGATGGCGTGTTTTGCGCCCGGAGTTGGGCTCGGTACCGTATTAAGCCTCTGCGAGGCGTGCCTAAAAGTATTGTAGATTAAGTTAGTGATTATAATTCATGACCCCTGCCTGGGTCTGGGTCAGTCGCCTTGTGTGTGCTCGACCTCGACATCTTCGGGTACCGTTAGGTCTCCGTAAGCTCGCGAGAATCTCCCCGTCGCGTGAACGTATTGAAACAGTGGTTTCACCGAGTCATGTTTGCTGAGCAGCGTCGCCATGGCCTGGTCTCCCGGTTTCGTGATCCGGTACAGCTCTGCCCGCTGGGCTGCATACGCTCGACACCTTGTCAAATAGTGTTCAACCGTCTCTGGGGCGTCCCCGCACGCGCCGCAGATGGGTGTTTCTGTCTTTCCGAAGCGATGCAGATATTGTTTCAGCGGGCAGTGGCCTGTGCGTAGTTGGACGAGCAGTGATGCGTTCTTTCTTGGTAGTGCAGCTAGCATGGCGATTATGTGTCTGGTTTTCGGCATGTTGGGGTCCGTAGCTTTGGCCCTCTCAAATCTCGGCGATTGTTCGATGCGTCTTTCCGCCGCCTCCCTCCATGCGATTTTGTGTCTTGCCAGTATTGCTGCTTTGGACTTAGGCAGCCGTTTGGATAGGAACCGTAGCCCGCTCAGTTCCGTCTCCTTGCCTTCCGCTGCCTTTTTTGCCTCTCGGTCTGCCCGCTCGTTGCCTGCTATGTCTTTGTGACCCGGTGTCCAAAACATCTCCACGTCCACGTTAGGATTGATTCTCTTGACCTTGTGTATTCCTTCGAGTACCCAGTCTATAAGATATCGTCCCGTTCCTGGCCCCGCGTCTTGTATCGCCATCAGTCCCGCTTGGTTGTCCGATCCCATGGATATATCCCTCGGTTTTCTTCTCCCCTTCATCTCCCTCCTCAGCAGCTCCATCCCCAGCACCTGCCCTACGCACTCGCCCTCAAACACCGTGTGGTCGTTCTCCGAACCCAGACACTTCCTCAATACCCTCACCTTGCTAAACCCTCGGTACAGCACCACCGCGGCTCCGATCTGTCCCTTGTATCCTGATCCATCCGTGTAAATTTTCACTTCCGCCTCGTTCCTCCATTCCCTCTCCACCGCCTCCTCGGTGCTCCCGTCTATTGTTACCCTAATGGGGCATCTCCAGCTTGGTGGCTTCCGAACCGCCGCTATGGTCTCGACGTCCTTTGGATGTTCTCCAAGTGCTTTGAGGATGTAATGTAGGGGTGCTCTGTGTCGCCGTATGAACCTGGCGGCCCTCTCCGCTGGTTTGTGGAGGGGGTGCGTGTCTGGTAGCGTTGCTATTTGGGCCGCCGCGCTGATGCATATCTTCCGTAGTCTGATGTCGATTGGCAGAAGGCCTGCGTGCGCATCCAGAAGGTCGTTCGGTGTGGTCCTGAGTGCTCCTGTGATCTGGAGTGCTCCTATCCTCTGTACCCTTCCCAGCTTCGCCATGTGTCCTCGCACGCCCTTGATGACCTTTCCGTCCACTTCCACGTCCGGCGTGCACCACACGTCTGCAGCGTATGCCATAGTCGGTACCACTACTGCCTCGTACAACCGTTTCGCAAAGACTCCTCCCATTCCTCCGTTCACCTTGACCAGTCGCTTTGTCTGCGTTAGGACGGCTGTGCCCTTTCCCTGCGCGTATGCTGCGTGCTCCTTGAACCTCAGTTCTTGGTCCAGCAGCACTCCCAGGAACTTGTGCGTCGGCTCGACTTTTATGTTGGCACCTCCTACCTTGATCGTGGGCCTCGTCGCTGGTTTGGTCTTCTTACGGTTCCTTCGATCTTTCTCCCTCCGTCTGGTGAAACCCACGCCCACGAATTTGCGCACCTCGTAAATTGAGAAGTGGTCCCTCGCCCACTGTCCCGCTCCGTCCCTCCTTTCCATCAACGCCTCCGCTTTCCTCGCAGCCTCCTCCAGGTCCTTGCCCTCCGCTGCCACCACCGCGTCGTCTGCAAACGACATTGCTAGCTCTCCGTCGTTCTCGTTTGCGTTCTCCACCTGTTCTGCATTATAGAAGTTGTAACACAAACCTGATGTATTGCACCCCTGATCTAAACCGCTCTCCACCGGGATCGATTCTGAGACGTAGTCGTCGAAAGCAATCACCGTCTTCCTGCCCTCCAACTTCGCTTCAAACCACTTGACCACCTCATCGGGCACCCCTCGCTTCCTCATGTCATGCGCTAGCACATCCGGTACCGTGTTTGGAAACGCTCCTTTTACGTCCAGAAAGATCGCCACAACCTCTTTGTTCTTTCTCCAGGCGTTTTTGATGAATGTTAGCAGCTTGTGTATTGAGTCCGTGGTTGATCTCCCTGGGCGGCCCCCAAACTGATGCTTGGGTAGGATGTTATGTGCTTCTGCGAGGTATGTCAGTTTGGTCTTAACACATGAGGATAGCACCTTTGCGACGGTGTCGAGTAGCGCAATCGGTCTGTATGAGTTGGGGTTTCCGTAATCGTCCCTTCCTGGTTTCCGTATGACCACCGTCTTGAACGTCTTCCATCATTCTGGGTATGCTCCTAGCTCCATTGACGCTCGAAAGATAGGTCCCAAGTATGGGACTAGAGTGTATCTGGCCTTCATAATCACCACGTTGGGTATTCCGCTCAGGCCAGGAGCTTTATGCGGTCGGAGCTTTGCGATTGCTGTGTATATCTCCTTGTCGGTGATCTTTGACCACTTAAATGCGGGTTCCGGGTATCGGTGGTCGTCCGGTATCCTCGTGTCCTCTGGCTTGCCATAAAAGAAGGCCTGGTGGAATAGCCTGGCCTTTTCTCCATTTTCTTCTACCTCTTTAGTTCTCCCATCCACTTCCTCCTTCAGCGCCGGGATCCTTGCCTTACCCCCATTGCTCGGTGCCACGGTGACAAAGTTCTTCGCGTCCCAGACTGTCTTGTGACTCACCTCCTCCAGCCATTCCTCCCAATGTCTCCTCTTCACGTTTTTAATAGCCTGGCCGTAGTCGTTCCTCGCTCTCCTGAACTCCTCGTGTGCGGGGTGATCTAACCATTGCAACACCCGCTCCGATGCCTTGCCTAGTTCCCTTGCCTTGGTCCTCATCCTCGTCAGCTCGGCGCTCCACCACCTCTTCATGTATGGGGAGGGTTTCCTCTTCGGTGCCTTATTCTCTGCGGTCTCTGTCAGCGCGTCCATTACCCTGTTCAACCTCGTCTCCATCTCCTCCTTCGTCCTTATCTTCGTCTGTGGTATCCCCTCCAACCTCATACCCAGCTCCTCCTCAAAATCCTTCCAATCCACCTCCTTAAAGTTCCAACCCAGCTCCTCCTCTATTCTAGTTACCTCAAAGGTGCACGTGGTGATCACCGGGAAGTGGTCCGTGTGCGTCGGTTGGTGGCTCCGCATGACTTCGCATCTGGTTATTCGGTTGAGCAGGGCGTCACTTACGAACATGTTGTCGGGCCGCGTCAGATTCTTAGTCCTCATGGCTTCGAGTGTCGGCACACCCGGGCGTAATGCCATGACCATTCGGTGTCTGGTAAGCATGTCTATGAGTTCTTCGGCCCTGTCCAGGTTTCGTCGCGTGAATAGGTGACTGTTTCGCGGCTCGTCCCACATTGGGTGGTGTCTGTTAAAGTCACCTGCCCAAATGTCCACGCATCTTGCCCCTCTGTTCGCTCTCACTTCTCTGCTGTTCAGAAAGTGATCCATTGCCCTCGTCGTCCTGGAGTGGTCACAATCATTGTATATGTTGAAGATCCGTACCGTCCAGTCCCCTGCTTTGACGCGTATAGCTACCACGTTGGTGCCATCCACGTTCATCCTTGTCCACGTGCTCGTGGCTATCTTCGCGTTGACAAGTAGTATTGCCCTCGATTTGCTTGCGTTGTTTTCGTCGTGGTCCTTGGGATAGACCGGTATCCGTTTTCGTGTCGCTCGTGAGTGCTTGTTGAAGTCGTAGTATGGTTCCTGTATGCATAAAATATCAATGTCATCTGCTATAGAGTTCAATAGTGCGTGCTGTGCTGTCAGCGATTTGTTGACGTTTTGTTGCCAGATTTTGAGCTGGTGTGTCCTCTCTCGTGTTCCTGTATTGGCGTTATTCATTGCGATGCGGGCGTAGACTCCCTAGACGTCCTCCACTCCTTGAGTTCAACCATGAGTTCTGCTACCCTCCGGTCGTTCTCCCTGGATTGTCTCTGTAGTGGGCCTTCCTCGGCTGCGTCTGTCCCTTCGCCTCCTTGTGTCATTCTGTAATTGGTCAGCTTGGTCTGCGAAAGGCCCTTCTGGTCTGTCTTTTTCCCCTTTCCTGTGTCCTGCGGGTTCAGTTTGGGTGCTGCAGCGGCTCCTCCTCCTTGCCCTGGTGCTCCTCCCGCCAGCCGGCCTTGCCCCATTCCTCTAAATGTGATGCCTCCCAGCGCTCCCCCTGTCTGGCCCGTGTTATGGGTCGCCCCTCTTTCCGGTGTGGGCTGTCTGCTATCCTCGGTTACCTTGACCCACGTCCATGTCTCGTCCGTGGGGTAGTACTTGTATTGCATCTCCAGAGATCTGCCTGAAAGCCGGTTCTTCGCCTCGATGAACGTTGGGCATGTTCTAGCCGACGACGGGTGGTCATGCCTCGTTCCTCTTGCCTTGCAGTTTACGCAGCTGTACTTCCCTGGGTCAGTTTCCTTGCATTCTCTAGTTTTGTGCTCCTTTGCACACCACCCGCACACATCTTTCTTGTGCGTGCATCCTTCAGCTAGGTGTCCCCTACCGTACCTCTGGCACTTTAGGCATTGCCTAGGCTCCTGGTCCATCTTCTTTGCCCTTACTCTCTTCCCCTCTATAACGAGCCCTTTTCGTATGACGTTGTTGGCGCCATTTTCCGTCGCACACGACAGCACCAAGTGTGCAACCCTCTGATTAGGGTTCACTCTGGTGTGCGGTGCTTGGGCCCACCTTGCCGCTACAAGCTCACCTGGCTGTAGTCCGTTGTCCTCTTCAATTGCGCTGGTCCCCAGCTTCGGGTCGTCCCCCAACAATGTGGGCACAAATTCCACGAATACCAAGAACGCTTGGTCCTTCACTGTTGCGTCTGCACTAAACTTCTGTAGGAAGAGGGGCCTTACGTCCCTCTTTGTTAGCCAATTGGCAGCGTCTGCAGTACTCATCTCGTAGAGTACCCCTCCATTTTTCAGCTTCCTGGCTGCTACGAATTGCACCGGCTCCGGGGCGTCCAGTCCAGCAATGCCCATCAGGTCCTTTGCGACTGTCGCTTTGGCGATCAGCTCTTTCTCAGTGAGTTCCTTCGCAGTCGTGCTCCCAGTTGGGAAGTCTACAATTACCTGGCGTGCCCTGTTCTGGGCTCTTTCTCTGATGTCTGCTTGTTCCGCAGCTTTCGCCGCCTCGGCAAACAATCCTCCTTGCGTGCGTTGGTAATCCTTCATCTGGTTCGGTGCTGGTTCGTCTACCTGCCCTTCCTCCCATCCCCAGTCCCATCCTCGTCCTTCCCTACTTTCCTTAGCCTGCTCCGCCATTTCCTTCACCATCTTCACCGATGTTTCCGCCAGCGTTTCCAGCACCTCCTTGTACCCCTCAATCGCCCTCTCCACTGCATCTGTCACTGTTTTTTCCACCTCCTTCGCTTCGATGCCCTCTAATCCGTACGCCACTGCTCGTATTCCATCCCTAATTTTGGTTGCCAGTTCTGACTTGCGCGATAGCTGGAGGAGAGCTGCCTTCAGCGTGTTCGTGTCGATTGGGCTGCTCGGTGCGTTGATGTAACCGTTCGTACTGAGCCATTCTTTGGCCTCCGCGACTGACCCGACCTTAGAGTCCTGGCTCGCGGTCTGTCTCGTAACACGTGTCACTAGGCCTGGCGGTCTCGTTTGACTCCCGCCACCACTTGGGCTCGGCATTTCTGGTGTTCACTTGTGCGTAGCGTGTAATAGTGTAGAGAATGATTGTGTATGTAGTGTTTTTCTACTATTAATCTCTCCTTTCCTACTTCTGTGGTCCTTCGAGTCCTAGTGAACTCAAATTCCCACGGTCTGTAGGTTGTGGTTAAAGATCAAAGTAGGTCCCGTATGATACCGTTGTCACTTACAGAAGGTGCTTCCAAACCCAAAGGAAAGATTCATGACCAACCCATGATCAAAAGGCATGTCAGGATTGTAACGAAGCCTTCGTGGAACCGGTATCAATCCAAAGTCCCTGTCTGCCTTTGTCTTTGTTAGGACCTTAGGCTTGGAGGATTTGTCCTGATATTGATTGAGAATTTCGGGATCTAGAGGAGGTGAAGGACCAAATACACTGGAGGTAGCCATGCAAGAGTGTGAAGGCGTGTGCAAAGGCGAACTGAATTAAAGTGATGAAACATTGTTGATATGAAATCCTTCACTTTTTTGCACCTTGTCCGAGTCGGCAAGGAAATGTACACACAGTTTGATGTCGTGTCATAGATAACTCTTGTGCAACAACACTGTCGTGAGGTAGAGGTCTACATATGAAAAGGTTCGGCATTAAAAAAATGTAAGATGCTGGAGCGACATTGTGCCATGAATAGCTCTTGTACAGCAAGAGTGCCATGAGGTAGGTTGATGAGAAGGTTCAGCTTTCAAGTATATTTAATGCTATTTCACCAATGTGGTACAGCCAAGTACTTACGTATGGAAGAGGACGTTAACAACCTGGAAAGACGGAACAAAGACGCAATCTGAAAAGCTAAAAGCGGCCATCTCCATCTACTAATACCTGCTTGCATGGCTGTTGCGAGCACGGCGTGACTGAGATCTAATCAATTGCGGTGAGCCTTGCGGTTTTCATCATCATCATTTGAATGATCAATAAAGGTTATTTCTACCATATGTTTAAGTATTGAACATGGCAAGAGCGGCCGCGCAAAGCTGATGTGAATTTGCTATCTAATCGGATTAGATTGAGCGGAACCGGGTAGCGGCGTGGCACATGAGCGTGGCATCATCTCCGAGTTGGACCTCGTTATCTCAGGATGATTCCCTAAACTTGCTTTTTTCAATATCTCACTCTGAAAGAATGGAGTCGAAGCATGCACACTTTCCTAGAATTATAAGCGTGCCACGGTTCACTACACTTCTTGTCTCCTTATTGGTGACTCTGAGCTCAGGAACGAATTATGTGAGTGATATATTGGCTAATAATTATGTCTGACACTTTCTAGGTATACTCAGGTGAGCAGTAATACAGATATCAGCCTAGAAAACAACATAAGCATACGATCATGATCAGCATACGCTCCGCAACTGGGCGCTCGCCTTAACATCTCCCACACACACCTCAATATCGTCGGACTAGCAGGAAACCGTGAGATGGTCCTACTTAACGCTATGACTGCATTTAACACCCAAAAGTCGGCGTATACAGCAGCGGTCCAATCTGGGGGCGCATCGTCGACGCGCGTGGCCCGCGCATTCTCATGGCGTCGGCATTCGTGCTCCTCCTTACAGGCTATGCCGGTATCAAGCTCATCTTCGACGCGGGTGTACCCACCAAGTCGGTTTCTATCTCCTTCCTGACTTCATGCGTGCTGGTTATGTGTGGATACATGACCGGCGCAGGTGGAAACGCGGGATTGACGGGGGCCGTCAACTCGACTGCAAAAACGTTCCCTGATAAGGCGGTGAGTTGTTCTTCTCGCCATTTTATTTTCCTTCTTCGTGTAAACGATGGTGATCACAATCCTCACACTTGCACCTCGCAGCGCGCAACAACAACAGGTCTCGTAATATCCGGCTTCGGCCTCTCCGCCTTCCTTTTCTCCACCATCTCCCGCATCGAATTCGCAAGCAACACATCCTCCTTTCTCGGCCTCCTCGCGCTCGGGACGTCGGTACCTATGATTGCTGGATTTCTATTCGTTAGGCCGATACCGCTTCCGCCTTCTGACCCATCGAGCGACGAAGAAGGGTCAACGCGATTGGGATTGGGAATAGGAATGGGAATTGGTGATGGGGGTTTGGATGGGGACAGGGACAGGGACGAGGAGTCGATGCGGGATGATGACGGGCACGATCACGATCGCGAGGGTGAACACAGCGCGCTTCTGGTTCAGGGAGTGGCGGAGTACGTTTCTCTTTTCTTCTCGTTTCTCCGTCTTCAACTTCCGATACTAATGCACGCGATGTCCAGAACCACACCACAGCCCTCCCTCTCCCGACGCGCATCGCTGAGCCAAGGTCTCCCTCCAAACGTGTACGGCCGTAAACTTTTCACAAGCACCGACTTTTGGCTTCTTTTCCTTATACTTTCTATGTGTGCGTTCCCTTCTCTTCCTCTTACTCCTGTATCTTACTCTCCTTCAGTGGCAGGTACAGGTCTCATGTGTACGTCCCCCTTCTCCCTCCCCTGCGACTCTGACGCTAACGCATCGGAACACGCAGACATAAACAACGTCGGATTGATGTCCCAAGCCCTCTACATCAACTCAGTAGAGACGTACGATCCCATCGCTGCTGTACGCTGGCAAGCAGATCAAGTTTCGTCGATAAGTTTGTTCAATTTCTCAGGGCGTATATTTATCGGTAGGCTTCCATTACTTCCTCCCCCTTCCTCCTCCCTCAATTGTCAAGTCCGAACGCTGAACCCCGTCGAGGTCTAACATCCGACTACGCAAAACACCGCCTCTCGCTCCCGCGCTCCTCAAATCTCATCCTCGTTTCCTTCCTCTTCTTCATCTCGCTATTCATGTGCGTACCAATCTGTACCAATATATTGCCACCATCAGGGATTCCCTGCTCTATTGGAGGGTCGTACTTACTTGATGCCACTGGTAAGCTGCACGCACAGTCTATAAATATCCACATTCTTCTTTGGACGAGAAACGACACGTCACAAGAACGCGTTACCAACCCCGGCCAGCTTGGACAGAGTGGGGTATCGATGGTTTGGCTTTACTTCATGTTACGAGATATTCCACTAATCACCTTTGCAGGAAGGTCAATCATCCGTGAGCAACAGATACGAGCATGGTTTGGAGAGAAACATCAATCCAGTTTTCAAGTTGGTTGCAAATCATGGACTGGTACGTAACTAGTTATAATCAAGGTTCGAACCATCGTGGCCGCGTCTATATCTTTCCGATGAAGGATTTGGTAATCGAGTGAGAACTTCGAACGTCCAAGACCGGCGCTCCTGCAAATGATCTTCACGACCGAGAAGTGTTCCATGATCCTCACAACGCGTGGCGTAATCTGCGTGAGTCGCGGCATGCTGCCTCACGCCACCATCAAGCGCCCACAGAATGCGACTTTGCTGCGACTCTCAGGCTTCGAGCAACCTGACACCGACCATAGTACCAAATATGATATGTGTAATCGAACTTCGTGAGTGCACCC
Organism: Termitomyces sp. K1Ac; assembly: GCA_017657355.1. Classification (NCBI taxonomy): domain Eukaryota; kingdom Fungi; phylum Basidiomycota; class Agaricomycetes; order Agaricales; family Lyophyllaceae; genus Termitomyces; species Termitomyces sp. K1Ac. Next base: position 6,606 of record JAGGAS010037703.1, on the reverse strand, counting down.
TTTGGTCGTAACAATCGTCCAGTCTTCACAACTATCACATGCAGATGCCTCTCCTTCGTCCTAAGCCACACTATGAAATCATATTTTGTTAGATATATGTGTTCATACAGTCGAGCTTCATTCGTCCTCAGAACCTGTCCGAATATGAAATATACGAAGACACGGGAAAAGGTAAGTGGGTTGAAGCACGCTTATCTGTATGACGACGTTCAAGGTTGATGTCAGGTGGACGGTGCGAACTGGTCCGCCATGGTCGATGAGCGTCCCGTTGAACCACTTCCAGTCAGAAAAACTGCGGCTGATGTTGATGCTGAATCTTGTGCAGAAAGTCTTGACGTATCTCTTGTCCCAGATCTGTGCTTCTGGATCGTCATCATGACTATTCTTATGCCCATGGCCGAGGGAATCAAATATTCCCGTCGCTGCAGGTTTTTTTCCTCATCTATCAGATATGTCTTCTGCTCAACCTTTATCTCAGACACGGAACATGTTCTAGCTCTCCATACTAGAACGACTATCGAACACGTAAGCGAAGGATATATGTATGTTGTATGTTGTGCTATACTTGATGAAGCGAAGAAAAAGTTCTGGAGCGAAATACATAGCAAGGTATAACCACGTGGTGTCCGAGTCGATGCAGGAGGATTATCTCGTTGAAATCTTTCAGCACTCAGCGGGTGATATCTGGACCAAGTTTCACACCGCTATCGGATGGGTTCTGGCTGCCCTTGGTCGTTCCTTGGGACAGGTATTCGGGTCTGCTGTAACATTTCATTGATGATTCGATCTCTAGGTGCGACAATTCGTCATTGAAGAGGCCATGTAATGAAAAATCGAGGACATACCCAATCAACTCGATGTTAGGATACTTCAAATGACTCGCGGGCAGAATGAGAGAGCGGCTGAATACAGATGGTCTGATCATTCGTCCCATAACTGAAAGGGATGAGAACGGACATATTGAGCACGAATACGGGGCTCCGATCTCGAAGATACAGGGACGCCAGCCAAATATGCTAGCGGCAAAAAATCACGAGTGGAAAGTGACACTAGCCCTGGATGTTCGCAGCACGAGTAGAGGTGAGTTCAAAGCCCCTGCATCTCTTATATAGATGCTGATCAGCAGTTTTAGTCAGTATGCACCGGTGTAAATAAATTGAAGGCCCGACGAGATGGGGACTTCTGGATCCCTTGTTTGGAAAATCGAGACAGGCGGCCCGACCAATTCCACGCTTGGATCGTTCTTGGACTTTTAGAATGGCTAAGATCGTGTTACTTTTTAGGAGATGATCAGTGTGCAACAAACTTCAGTCCGTCACAAGTTTTTCGTACGTATACGGTGGTTAATCTCGAGTCGACGATCTGTTTCGACTCTTTCTAATGACTTGAATGTTCCTTTCTAGGAGGCGAACAGAACAGAGTATGCCAAGGGACACAATTCATATCCATCACTCGAACTTTTCGATCTGTTCTGACTAGGTTCGAGAATCAGAATGAATCTTGCCAGCTCACCAAGTGCCACCAACTCCGTCACCTCAGCTGACCTTGGTTCTGGTCACGGCACCCTATGCCACCGAACAATTGTCATGACAATGGAGTCTGTAGAAATTCCAGGTAGATCTTCTCGAATTCTTTCGTTTTCCATTGTAAATAAAATTAATGCAGAAAACTAACTAAATTTGTTATTAACTCATCGATCAACTCCATCTATTGATTAGTGTCACAAATTGTATCATACATCTATCTTCAGTCTCGGCCTCGTCGCCCCTCCCCGAACAGGCACTCGCAGATGAAACACCGACGATCTATCTCACGCTCTTCGCATGTTTTCTCGCTTAATATCGAAGAAAGATGATAAGAGTTCCCGCTATTAGTACTGGCGAATAGAAAGGGACTTGTGCGTGAGGGGGGTTGGAGAGTATCATATCATTATACATTGTGCGAATTATATTCTAGAGACAGATAGATCTAGACAGACAAGGTTATTTCAAGTTCTGAATGATTAGCACTTTTTACGTATGTTCTGAAGATCACCTCTCCGGACAATTCCGCTGATAGTAATTTACATTCCACAAAACTACATCAAGGTATGGCGGATGCAAGTGCGTACTACAAGTGTGAATTAAAAAGTATCAATAATGCATATATACTTATCTCCAAAAGTCCCAATGAAATCAAATCAAAGCCTGTCTCACATAGAACTTCTTCGCCTCACCCAACAACCTATTCTGCTCGTCAACCCAACTAGCCTGCACAGCCGCCTTCACCTTCTGTCTCGCCTCATGGTTAAGACTCTTAATCGTCACACTAAACGCCGCCGAAATCGGCCGATGATCAGACACGTCCACCTCATACCTTCGATAATGCAGCTGTGTAACTCTCAACGGCACACGCGAGCGCCAAAGCACACGATCGCACCACGCAGGCGACCGCCGCTTCTCCGACGTATCGTAGTCGTTCGTGTGCGGATCGTATTTGTACGTCGGTGCGAAGTTGAGCGGGCCTTCAGAAAACCCACGAAAACGGCATGCGCGGTTGAATTTGATCTCGCGAAGGAGTTGGTCATGGGCTAGGATGTTGGAGTAATCGTTTGTGCGGATGGAGGAGATGATCACGTCCCGCCGGTGGTCGATACGGTAGTTCATGTCACCATTGGCCTAGAAAATATTGTCAGTGTTGAAAGCTGTATTGTACAAAAACGTACAATGACGATTTCATGATCCAATATCATGGTGCCGTCACCTCCACCGACATATGCGGACGGGAAATGAGTCTCGGGGAACAAAGAATTCTTTTCCAAGATGACAGTGACATCGCCGTTGCGTTGTCGTACGGCATTCTGACCTGCCGCAAGATGCAAATTGAACAAACAGAACGACGTATCATCCAGCACAAATCGCGATATGATAGCGCCCTGTAGAATGTCAGACGAGAACCTTGCGACGACGCTGACACATACCTTATTCCCATAATGGCCTCCCATACCCGTCTTAACATTCGTAATATACGCTTCCTTGATGGACCCTCGTTCCCGTTCCGAATCCTTGATAAAAATACAGCTGAACAACCCCACGAGACTATGTGTGTGTATTACAGAATATGTCACATCTGGTATGGCTTGTCTTAACGCCATAGTCAGCCGGTCGTTCCACCGCCTATACGCCGAAGACACTCTATCAGATAGGCCATCTTCGTTCCTTGTATTGGACGCGAGAAGGTTTCGGGCTGCCAGCTTGCGGTCCTCAAGATCGATAACTTCTTGAAAACCAAAGGAGATAATGTCGGGTGCGTCAACACTACGCAGGGCGTCGGAAAGGAAGCTGACATTTGCTGGGTCTCCCGCGTTGAGTGATTCCGGATGCGCGGCACCCACGTTCCACGAGACGACAAGCACTTTCAATGGTCGTGTCTTGGCAAAAGTATGCTCGTACTTCGAGAGCTCTTCATCTGCGTAATCGTCAGCATAACCAACTAGAATGAAAAACGAAACTGGTAACTCACCAACCCAATCGAGTCCAAGGAGCCCATCCCAAAGTCTCAGCTGACCATCCTTCGCAATACTAATAACACAAAGCCTCCCAATCTTATCGATCCCATAATGATCCACCGCAATCTTCAACACCGGAATCTCCGGATGCGCATCCCACGAGTTCGTCACAACCCACGGCCGCGACGAGACATCATACGCTGATATATGCCCTCCCCGCCCGCCCACCCACAACCTATCATTCACGCCTTCCAAGCAGACCACATCCGAGGCCGATATCTTCATCATTTCCACACACTGTGGGTATCCATCCTCTGTATTGAGCGACCACACCGACACCAAGCCCGCTTCGTGGCCCACGTACACCAGCCCCGGCGACCCGGGCACCAGCGTCGCCCCCGTCACCTGACCCACCGGTTCCAAAGGCACAACCGCGCGACAGGGGTTTCCAGGCTTGAAAATATCGTAGATGCGCAACACAGGAACCTTATTCGAGGTCCCAGAAACATGCTGCGCATCGCCTTTCACGGCCGCCCACAGCTTCCCGGCAATAATCTTCACAAACGTTGCGTGGTCCATGATCCTCACGATGCGCGGCG
>JAGGAS010037701.1:0-10974 GCA_017657355.1 Termitomyces sp. K1Ac | reverse complement strand
AAAGACCTCGAGCACACGACAGATCCTACTCTCCACTTTGCGATCACTTGGATATACTACCTTGGAGTTGTTGATCACGCCCCTGCAATTTGGGATTCCCAATTCGCGTCTGCGATATTATCTTTTGGCAAAAACAGTTGCTTTGCCATTTCCTCATGTACCTGTTGATTCAATAGGTGTCGTTTGGCGTCACATACCTGGGCATTTTACCTGGAATGACCCAAGATCAGAATTTCCAACCAAAGGTGATGAAGACATAGCATCGGACGAACAGTTGCCGACTGTGCCCATGCGAAAAGTTGCGGATTACCTGGATTGTGACGACGAGTCGAAAAACCCGCATCCTAACGCTATCCCGGAAAAAGTACTCATGAAATGGGGGCGACTTTTCGATATTGTCCTTCCTTCATCTCGACGTACATGCTGCTTCACTCGAGGTGGGTCAATATATGCCGGGTGTCACGCTCCATCCCTAACCGTCACTTCAGGCTACTCCCAACTTGTCGAACGCGCAGGCTCTATCCTTCAGATGAACGAAAACTTGGATGTAAGTACAAATTGAACGAACATAGTCTCCTTTTCCTCAACATCAATAGACCACAGAGACATTCAATAAATTTATCGAAGCTTCCTCGAACCATGAAGAACGGGTGGTTCAAATACTCCAACCTCTTAGACTGCGATATTTTTCTCCGTCTGAGCTTATGCGACTGTTTGACTTTACACCAATTCATGCGCATTTTGTCTTTGTCTGGCCCGTCAATATCTCTACCAAAACAAAATACCGTTTGATAGGGAATAGCGTGAATGTTCATGTTGTACAAAAGTTAATTAGCTATTTATTCCTTGATACATAGCTTTACTGCCAAGTTTTCCATGTAAAACAGATCTGCAGCTCATTCCAAGAGCCAAGAAACGTGGTACTGGGAAAAAACTTGCGCGCCTGACATGCTACAATTCTTCCGATGTAGATACGTATTTAATGGTGGGCATGGTGTCGACTCTAGATAATACAAGAGGTGACAACAAGCGAGCGCATTCAACCGTCTGAATGTGAGCTCAGATTAAAGGTCTTCAATCTGCTGGCTAAACGGCTGTAATGCATACTCTAAAAGCTCAGCTGATGTACCATCGCCAGACAGCACTGTCAGAGACTCTAAATCGCGAACTGATTGGTCCATGTATTCCGTTGCGCCGGACATGTGAGCAACTCGGGCGCAGGCAGCGTGAATGGCAAGATATGTCGGCGATGGAACAGGGGCCTGAGGATTGGACGACGTAAACGTGATGCGGCGGTTCCAGCGTGGGCTAAATACACGGTTGTTGGCACTGCATATATCATACGTGTTTGGTGTGCCCTAGAAAATAATCAAGGCAAAATATGGAGATATAAAGCCACTCACCGTAGGTTGAAACCATATATCTAACCGATTAAACAAATCATGGACATCTTTTGAGAACGTCATCACATTCTCCAGCCTATGTATGTTGCTACCGTCAAGTTCCTCGAAAACGTTCTCATAGCCGAAGGCTTCGAGGATGGTCCATATTGAAGCAGCCTACAGATAGGATAAACAGATATATAGGCAGTAGATGAAGGAGCATACTTGTGCAACTTTGGCTGGATTGCCAGGGATGTTTGTGTTGATAGACTCGGGAAAGATATGCGCGCACTCCGTGTAGAGGATGGCAGCTTGAGGATCAACGAACTCCTCCCAATTAACAACACGCATGACACTGGGGTCATACGTGTCTGAAACCTGGCAGCGGAAACAATCGCGGGCCAGTGCCTAGAGTATAATGTCGTTAGAATACAAGTCTCGTTTGTGAAGAGTATTCACACTGCTTTTGGCTTGGGCATGATTTTGCGGGGCCTGGATTGAAAGCCGCTGGGTGAGTTCATGGATATTCGCATAAGAAGGCCGTGATGTGATAGGAGTGTGATGCGGCGTTCGGCCGCTGGATTTTCTGACTGTTGAAGGGACGTGTTTTTTTAAGCCGAACCAATTGATAGCTACTTACAAGGGCGTATAAGGCAAACTGAGTACAGATTGCCCAGAGCTGCAATGGATTCTTGATCTTGACGCGACAGGACTCTGTTCGCAATGTGTACGCGAGCGGTGTCGGATGGCGCATACAGCATCAGATATGCGACAATCCGGAGATTGATTACAGTCTCCTTCCGAGCTTTGGTGTTTAAATTGTACTCCTGAGCCTCAAATGTCTGAACAATGGAATATGCATTCCGGACTTTGGTAGAAGGATGACTTTGGATTATGAGTGGAGTCTGGTGAGGAAGTTGTGTCCCCATTGTATGGAAGTCAATTGCAACTCATTGCAAGTATGTATGTATGTATATGTTTTTTCTCGAAATGTCGGTTATTTACAGCGCCAAACATGACCGGCTTCTTGCTCATCCCGATCGCGATCGCGACAAGATCGCGAATGTGAAATTCTGAAGTGAAAAAAATAATGGGACGATGCGATAAATCAGCGATAATTTGTAACTTGTTTTCTTGACCGCAGCTGCAGGAATATATACATAGACGGTAAGTATTTAAAGTGTTCTGTCTACTACTACAGATAATATCCAGCCACCAGAGCCTAAAGTATATAATACTTATAATACCCCCGGCCCATGTCAACCAAACGAAGTTTATCACTTCTCACCCCAACACCAACCCCCACCCTCCTCCACCGTTTCCGCACCCTACTCCTCCGAGCCCTCCTCCGCGTCCTGCGCCTCTTCTCGCCGTCTATCGACCGGCTTCTCACGCGCCTCGCAGCATCGCCGGGGCTGCCCGTCTCTGGCCCGTCCGAAGCGTTCTGGCAGATTCCCCGGGCGCCCATCGCGGAGTGGGGGAGCGGGGAGGAGGGCGTCCCGCATTATGCGGATGTGGTTGTGCTTGGGAGTGGGATTACAGGGACGGCAGTTGTCAGGACTTTGTTGGATTCGTGGAGAGAGTATGGAGAGGATGGGGAACTGAGGGTTGTGATGCTTGAGGCGAGGGAGGCGTGTTCAGGTGCGACGGGAAGGTGAGTGTCGTTTTTGTTTTCATTGTCTTCTTGTTCAAGTGTTGAGGTACAGGAATGGAGGACATATTACGCCGATTTTGTACGACCAATACCCAGATCTCAAAGCCTCGTTTGGTGCAGACAGAGCCGTGGAGATAATACGGTTCAGACTCGCGCATCTGCCTGCTTTGTTGGAGGTCGCGAGGGAGGAGGGGCTCCTTGAGGACTCGCAATGTAGGAGTGTCGATGCGTTCGATGTGTTTTTGGATAAGGAGCAGTTTATCGAATCCAAAAGGAAGCTGGAGGAGTATGTCCGGGAGCTCCCAGAGGAGAGTAAGGAGTATAGGGTGAGAGAGGGGAGGCAAGTTATCGAAGTGAGTGAACTGGTACGTGTGGGTTGCGTGTGTTAATTTCGACTTAGGAGCTGGAGTTGGGTGGGGACACGGCAGGGTGTATATCGACGCGTGCAGGCGCGGTGCATCCATATCGGCTGGTGACTGGGATCTTGTCGCGTCTCCTACGGGAGTATTCGTCAACGTAGGTTTTCCCTACCCCTCTCGCCAGAAAGCTTGACTGACAACACGACAGCTTCCGCCTGTTCACGCGCACACCGTGTACGGCCATCTCCGTCTCCGTCGCGGGCGACGAGAAGTCGGAGGGAGAGCTGTACGAGGTGACGACGCCGCGGGGGACGATCCGCACACCGCACGTGGTGCATGCGACGAATGGGTGGGCGGCGCACCTTCTGCCTGGAATGCGAGGGAGGATTGTGCCTGCAAGAGGGACGATGACGGCCCAGAGCGTGCGTAACGGGAAATGGGCGGGGGAGCGGTCGTTTGTGTTTTTCCCGGAGCGGGGGACGCATGTGTATGATTATTTGACGCAGCAGCGGGTGGGAGGGGGGAGTGGGTATCCTAGTCCTGAGGGAGAAATGATGCTTGGCGGGTGGCAAGGGAATGCAATTGAGGAGATGGGGAATGCGGACGATGCAGGGTGGGACGAGGGGTCGAGAAACTATCTTTCTGGTGCGCTGAGGAAATATTTTGTGGCGGGCGAGACCGGCGTAAAGAGAGTGTGGAGCGGGGTGCTGGGTGTGTCTGTGGACGGACAGCCGTGGGTGGGGCGAATACCTGAGGTAGTGGCGGGGCGACGTGCGCCACGGGGGATCCGCGGCGCCGGGGAGTGGATAGCAGCTGGATATTCTGGAGAGGGAATGGTGCATGCGTGGTTGAGTGGGAAGGCGGTGGCGCACATGGTACTCGGGCACAGCAGCTCGGGGAAGAGCAGACCGGACTCCGGCTGTGTTCCTGCCGTCTACAGGGTCGATGAGAAGCGCTGGGCCAATACTTCCATCGAAGATTGGGTTACTTGGTTTGTAAACACTTTAATAGTATAGGGGCAAATTCTGCACTGCCACATCCACCTTTACTTATAACCTCTAATGAGCTTGAGTTCCTCTTCGTCTGGGCAGCCCCTCCTTTCCCTCACGCTCTCTTTGCCATGCATTTCTCTTCTCTCGCCATCGCCCTCCTCTTTGCTGCTGACTTTTCTCCTGTCTCTGCAAAGAGCCACGCTCTTTCTCGTCTCCCGCGACACCACGATCTTTCCGAGCGTATAACCAGACCAGTTGCAGTAGTCGATTCCGGTAATTCCACAGGGATCAAGCGTCGCAGCAGTGGCAATTGTAAATCTAGGCCCACTACGGCCACCACTAACTTGCTTGCTACGATTTCGATCGGTTCTGGAACGACTGCGACAACCAATATCATGATCAAGGATACCACCAAGGCCACCACAACCAAAGCCGCGAACCCCAAGGCCACCACAACCAAGGTTGCGACTACAACCAAAGTTGCGAACCCCAAGGCCACCACAACCAAGGTCGCGACTACAACCAAAGCCGCGAACCCCAAGGCCACCACAACCAAGGTCGCGACTACAACCAAAGCCGCGAAACCCAAGGCCACCACAACCAAGGTCGCGACTACAACCAAAGCCGCGAAACCCAAGGCCACCACAACCAAGGTCGCGACTACAACCAAAGCCGCGAAACCCAAGGCCACCACAACCAAGGTCGCGACTACAACCAAAGCCGCGAAACCCAAGGCCACCACAACCAAGGTCGCGACTACAACCAAAGTTGCGAAACCCAAGGCCACCACAACCAAGGTCGCGACTACAACCAAAGTTGCGAACCCCAAGGCCACCACAACCAAGGTCGCGACTACAACCAAAGCCGCGATCACAAAGTCCACGCCCGCACCTACCAAGGGCAGCCCAAACGTCGGCGTCGCGTTCAAGCCTGCCGACTGGCCTACCGCAACCCAGGCCGGCCCCGCACCCACGTCGGTCCACGCCTCTACGTCCGACCCGCTCCTCCTTGATCTCTCCAAGGCGTACAACAACAAGGACAACAAGTTGTATACTGACGTGCACACCGGGGACATGACCTACTAGTACGTCTTGACCGTTCTCTAGTTACTCTACCCTTGATTTACACATCCCTCCCAGCTCTCAGGGTCTCGGCGCGTGCGGTGATACATACGACGACAATTCATTCACCGCTGCCGTCTCTGAGATAATGTTCGATTCCTGGCCTGGTGCAACGGCCGAGACGAACCGGTGCGTTCCATTCTCTCTGTCTCCGCTTCCATTCAACAAAGTTCCACATTCTAACTTTCCTTTCGAACCCACAGTAACCCCATCTGCGGCCCGTACGTCCCAGGCCGAAGAACCATCAGCTCTTCCGGATCCTTCGTCACCGCCGTTCAAGGCTCCTCGTTCGTCAATGTCGGCGGCGACGGGTTCCTCAATTGCGCTACCAAGTCCCAGTGCCACATCCCCCTGACCGCCACAGTCAAGCATGGCGATAAGGAGATTATCGTTTCCATTGTGGATCGGTGTACCGCCTGTAAGAAGGGCGATATTGATTTGACGCCGACGGCGTTCAAGGCCCTTGCGGATCCGGCCTTGGGGAGGACGGAGGTTACGTGGTGGTTTAATCAGTTTTGATGATGATGAACGACTATACACGAGACGTTAAAGGACGTCGATCCGGTTTTTTTTTCTTCGTTTTTATCTCTTTTTCTACTAGACGATTCGTGTGCGCAAGCGCACGCACTCACTCAATGGCCGGCCACCCATGCATCTCATTCTCTTTTCACCCCGCGGGTGCACGTCAATTTAACTAACCCTCATCATCGTTTGTAATTCGCTGGATTGTATTTACCATATGCGATGCTGGGCAGGGGGGGAAATACTTACTGCATACATACACGGATTTGGATTTGGATTTCGGATGTGCATTCGGATTTCGAATATCATTGCGATTTGATATCGGGTGTATTTTCTGAAGCTATATTTGTATAAGTGTTCTGTTCTGTTGAACATGTGAGTGTTTTGGATGTTGAAGATTTTTTGTGGAGCACTTAGCTATGTGTTTAAGAGTATTCATTTACTTCGTTCTGCGTTGTACTAAACCTGAGTTGCGGCCGATGCAGGTTTTGCGGACAATGAATGTTAACTTAGACTTGAGCAGCGAAAATTATTTCAAACTCGGGCATGGAATCATTCTATGTATCAAGTGAAGCAAGAAAGCATGAGTATGCATATACATACTACGATAACGTTACATTCATCCTCACAAAAATTCAATTCGAATTTCAAATCCCTCCAACAAAGCCACAGTGCCCATCACTGCGCAGCCGCCACACCCGAACTCCGCTCCGCCACCCCGTCATCCCACCAAAAAGCAAAATCCGACAAACACACTTAAACCCCGCATTATGCAATACTGAACGACACCACACCCTCCCAACCCCAATTCTAACTCACGCACCACGGCTACACCGACCGAGGTATACCTTGTTGGTATAGGGCAGTTGAAGACGGCCGGCGTGGCCCCACGGGCTGGATGGCTGGTTCCCTCCTGTGAATGCCATGTTCACTTCCCTGTAAGGAGTGGCAGTAGCCCTAGACACACGGTTTGCGTGGACCCGGTGCGGGTTGTGAGGGCGGGGAAACAGCTGGCTTTGTGGGTTGAGATGCCGCTGGTCGGGTTTCTACTCGGATCTGGGGGCGGGTGTGTAGGCGGGTGGGGTTGGGGAAATGGTGTGTGGTTCGAAACTTTTTTGGGGGTAAGGATGTTCGATGGAAGAATTTAAATTATACGCCCCTGCCGTCACGTACGTATACCTGGCGGCACGCGTCTAGGTGTGTTTATATGTGTGCTACAGCAACCGTAGAATTCTAGAATGGGACTACAATAGTATAAAGAATTTCGTATGATATTTTTTCCCGAGTTGTAGCTATGCCTTGGAGAAGTTGAACGGTGATGAAGCATCTGTTCAACGAACACGAGAGCAGGAACATCCGAAACGCGTGTTCGGCACGTGCTTCCAATAATCAGTCACACGGTGGCCCACACCTTTCCTTCAATTGGACATCGAGCCCTCGACACCAACTCCACGCGTCCTTCTATGGAGCCAGAGCACGGCGAAGAGAACTGGGTCTCTCACCCCCTTCCAGACGCCTCGGGGCGTTCCTCACGCCCACGGCGCGATTCTCATTCGCGCAGACACCACAGGGACCGCGAAGGAGGGCGGGGGTCGACAAAGTCAAAGGTGCGTTCTCGGTGTTGCTTGTGTTGATAAAGTTCATACGCGGACTTGGCTTAGAATCCAGCACATCGGAGTACGAGATATAAGGAGAAGTGCGTACTCACTCTCTGTCAATGTCATAGCATAAAACCGGACACTGTTATAGGTTTCAGGCGCTTAGGGAAAAGTACGACCGCGTCCTAGCTGTATGTTTTATTATTCTTCTCAGCTCACTTACTCACAAAAAATCTGATTTCAGATACGCGACACGATCGAACGCGACCTCGACATCGCCAACGAGAAAAAGAACAAAATCCAAGCCGAGAATGAGTACGTCTACGTCCCTCATCTCATCATAACCAAGCTTACAATCAGCTTCCAGCCTTCTCCTTGATGCAATATACGCAGCCTCCCCCGAACTAATGGACCTCATTTCCCCCGTACTCGCACCGCGCCAACTTCCCTCACACGCATCCCCCTACTCATACACACACGCACCCGTACAAACGCATACGCACCCGCACGTACACCCACACGCTTACTCCAACTCTAATTCTAATTCTAACTCCATCCTGCATCCGCAAGGGCCGCTGTACGATCCGCCCCCTCCTCACGCCCAAGGCCGGTTCTCCCCTGGCCCAGGCCCATCTGGTGTACATAAGATCAACGGCCATGAGAGGGAGATGAATTATGAGATGGATGTGGTATTGCAGGGACGCGTGCGGTCCTCTTCATCGGCGCAGGCGCACATGAATGGACTGGGTATCAATGTCAATGGTACAGGCAACGAGAATGGTGGTCCGCCACAGGTGCAAGGCGTGGAGGTGCGTACTTCGGTGTTCAGTGATTGTGCTGTGATCGGAATTCTCATACACATCATAGCCTATTGAGGAGAACATGACACGATAATCACGATTGAATAAAGTGCTCTATCTGTTTTTCTTTTTTTGACTGGGTCGTTTGTAATGCAAGTAAATATACTACTGTACCTTCTCTATTTCGAACATTTGGTTCCTCACGCAGTAAATAGAGAAAACGTTAATTATCACCATGAATTGCTGGCGCGTATGAGTCTCCCTTGCTCATCATTACTCCAAAGATAATTCTATTTCACTCGTTCGACGTTAATAAGTTTACGGACGTCTAAATGGCCTTGGCCTTGACGAGCTCTACATGGAACACCATGAGCACACTTATCCTAGAAAAAAAAAGAACAACTTACGCTCAATCTCGGCGATAGCAGAGGTGATGATATCCTTCTGAGTCTTTTCGTCATTAAGGCTAGCGAGGACCTTTGCAACAACAGTCTTGGCAAGGTCGGCCTGCTCGCTCTCCTTCTGCTGCTGCTCGTAGCGCACCCAGCTGTCGAGGACGCTCTTCACCTCCGCGGCGACGGCGACCTTTTGTTGCTGGACGAAGGTCTCTGCCTCAAGCTTCGCAGTCTCCTGCATAGAGACACACAATAGGTGGGAAGGAGAGCGGAAAGGGAGGAGTAAGAGACGCACCTTGGAAACGGTGAAGAGACCCTGTGTGAGGGAAACGACATCCTTCATCTGTGCGACGTTATCGATGCGCTCTTGGACGGCCTGCGTGTGTTCTGCGCGTGCGCCGTCAAGCACCTTCTTAATACGCGAAATGTGTCCCTCGGCCCAGTTCTTGTACGGTTCTTGGATGATCTACATTCCCATTCCCATTCCGCACCACCACACCAAAACCACACAGAAAGAAAGAAGGACCGCATCAGCTCCTCCTAAAAACGCACACAACACAAAAATAAAGCCGCACCTTTCCAAGATAAGTGAAGAAAATGATAGACGCAACGAGAATGATAGACTCTTCATTAACAACATAAAGCTCCTGCGAGATAGCTGCGGCCGCCAGACCTGTGCCGAGGATCGCAGAGCCGGTCTTGGTGAGGAGCCCGGGAGACGATGGGAGCTTGTCAATGAGTTCCGACGCGCGCTCAGAGGGGGGTTGCGGGGTGGAGGTAGACATTGTGCGTCTAGATGCGATGTCAGCTAACACGGGTGGAATGTGAAGGGAGGGAGAGGCTTACATGGTGAGAGAAGGAAGGGAGGCGACCATTCGCGGGCGGGCTTTGAGGTTGAGTTAGTTAGTGTATGTGAAGAAGAGCGAGGAAAGGACGTACCAGCCGCCCGTAAAGAGTTGAGAGCGATTCTGGACGCCATTGCGAGTGCGGTCTTTTGGAGAAACTGTCGGCGGACAACAGCAAAGGATTTCAACCGACCGTGGGAAGCCTCCGCGTCCGGGTTTTTACGAGGGGGTTGGGTTAGGGTTCGTCGAAGGAACTCTACAAGTCGCCCCTCCTAACCCATACCGACCAACTATAATCCATAATCCCCAGTGAGACTGGATAAGGGCTGGTAGGATTATATACAAGATCAATTAATAGATTATGTCAGAGATTTCTATGTCCATGGAAATCTAAAAAAATCCACAGAATTTAAATAATCAGTAATTTAGATTGAAATCTAGTGATTTAGATTGAAATCCAGAAATTTGGATTTGGAATCAGACCAGAATCAGATATGCTTAAAGTTTAAAAAGCAAGGATAGTGGAAAATAGAACTTATCTCAACAAAATAAAAGTTGCTTAGCATTTACTTGACTCTCTATGATGTATCTGTGAGTTATATACATGTCAAATGATTGAGTACTACTTGCCATGAGAAGATTCTGATCTTGATTCGTGTCACAACCCCACATTTTTGGCCTCATCATTGTCCACAACTTCCACCGCATACTTCCCCCCATCATCACTGGCAATTCTAAGAACAATGAGCAAGTTGGTATGCTTGTTGAAGACAAAAGCAAAGCCAATGAACAGAACATCAGGAAAAAGCCTCTGACCCGTAGCAACCCATAGAAACTGTCCGGCAGAAGGATGGGCTATCCCACAAAAGGGAAGCAGGACAAAGCTGCACAAAGGAGCAAAAGGCTGCAAAGAGCACCCCCCAAGAGTAAAGCAAAAGGCTCAACATCCCCGGGCAAATGACACCGGAAACATTCCATACATTTCAGGAAATGTGGCGTGTTTCTCAAGAAACACGTGACAGAAACATGTCTTCCAATTTCTGTCATGTGTTTCTTGATAAATATAAGAAGTATTATTTTAGAAAAATTCTATAAATATTTGAAATATTTCTCATATATTCATTTTCAAAATTTTCAAAATTTTCTGTTTTTTATACAAAGAAACAAAATAGGAAAAATAGAAATGTTCCGAAGATTAAACATTTAAAGAAACACTACAAAGGTTCCTCGAGAAACATGTGTTGATGCACATGAAGTGTTTCTCAAGGAAAATCTTCGGAACATTTCTATTTTTCCTATTTTGTTT